>JAJONQ010057376.1:0-14091 GCA_036250385.1 Solanum microdontum
ATATATATATATATATATATATATATATATATATATATATATATAGTTAAACAGTGAGCAACCAAGCAACAAATAGTTCCTTGGTGCCGTAGTGGTTGTTTGTGGGGTGCTCAAAGTTGTATATTGCGTCTATTGTGGCCAGGTTCAATATTTTCACTATGGTATTTTTAATTTTTAAAGACCAACTCTTCTTCGAGCACCCACAACCTTAAACTCCTGGATCCGTCGCTGCATATTGAAGTTTGATTATTTCAAATTCGCACAGCGTAAAGTTCCAATAAAAAAAAATGCTTCATACCAAATATTTTTTCATACCTAAAATTCGAATCCAAAATTTTTGGTGTGCTAGATAAGGCATCTTTATTATTTATGAAAAAGAACAAAAGATGTATGGTCTAATTTACCTTTGGTGCCTTTTTTTTTCTTTTTTTCCAAGTTGGAGGTGGCTTTAATTTTGGTGATAGAAATGGGCACCATAAACTAAATGGTCTAAATTTGAAAGCTCATGTTTTTGTGTTTTCATGGTCAGCCATTATCACCTACAAAATTATATACATCAATTATTAATATTATTTTTTTTGAATATTCATTATCCAACATTTTCCTTGTACATATTGTTGGATCACTTTTTTATTTTTTTATATCTTTTTAAAAAAAATAATTTAAGAACAAACCCAAAAAATTATGAACTTGCACTTGTTCAAACCCTAGACTTTACCAATCTTGAACTTGCAAGATCGAGGCTTTTTCATCTTTTGCTGCCAAGAATTCAAAGGGGTTTCTGATAATTGAATCTCTGAGGTGGGTTTTGATTTTCTCCCAAAAAATTTACGTGCTTTGTGTGATTTTGTTTGTTTAATTTATCTGAAAATTAAGATTTTGGAATGCTGGATTTTGATATTGTGGCGTAGTTTAAAGATCATATGGGTTCAGTTTGATTTATTTCAATTAACGGTTTTTTTCTTTCTATTTTTGGCTGTGATTTGGATTTATGGTATGTGACAGCCTTTTGTAGAAATGTAGGGTAAGACGGTGTATAATAGACCCTTGTGGTCCGGTCCTTCCCTGGACGTGTGCATAGCGGAAGCTTTAGTGTACTGGGCCTGTCCTTTTTGAAAGATTAGGATATGTTGGGCTAGGATTTTATGTTTGAGCTAGTTGTATGTGAAGTCGTAGTGTTTGTTTTATTGGAATGAATTATGCTGAAAAAGGAAAGAATGAATATTAGAGGGTTCATATAGAGCGACTGTGCTAGTTTGGGACTGAGGTATTCTTTTTGTAGCTGTTGCTATTTGTAACTTGTACTGTTTGATGTTGTTGCAGGTAATTAAGAACTACCTGATTAAGGGGTTGAGGTGGCATTGGAAAAGACACTGAAGAATATTAGTAAAAATGATTTCGAGATCGTATACCAACCTTTTGGATTTGGCATCTGGGAATTTTCCGACAATGGGAAGAGATAGGGACCGGAGGCGGATGCCACGGGTGATGACACTACCTGGGAGTATATGTGAGATGGATGATGACCAGGCTCATAGTGTTTCATCTGAGAATCCGTCTTCGCTGGCTGGTGATCGGATGATTGTGGTGGCAAATCTGTTGCCCCTGAAAGCAAAAAGGAGACCAGATAATAAAGGCTGGAGCTTTAATTGGAATGAGGACTCGTTACTTTTGAGACTTAGGGATGGTTTACCTGAAGACATGGAAGTGATATATGTTGGGTCGTTATGTGTTGATATTGATCCGATTGAACAGGATGATGTGTCTAGTTATCTGTTGGAGAAGTTTAGATGTGTTCCTGCATTTCTTCCGCCAAATATTGTGGAAAAATATTATGAGGGGTTCTGTAAGAGGCATTTGTGGCCACTTTTTCATTACATGTTGCCATTTTCACCTGATCATGGAGGCCGGTTTGATCGCTCTATGTGGGAGGCATATGTGTCTGCCAACAAGCTGTTTTCACAGAAAGTAGTTGAGGTTCTTAATCCCGAGGATGACTTTGTTTGGATCCATGATTATCATTTGATGGTGTTGCCTACATTCTTAAGGAGGCGGTTCAATCGTTTGAGGATGGGGTTTTTCCTTCACAGTCCGTTTCCTTCATCTGAGATTTACAGGACTCTTCCTGTTAGAGAGGAAATACTCAAGGCTTTGCTCTGTGCTGACATTGTTGGATTCCACACTTTCGACTATGCACGACACTTCCTCTCTTGTTGCAGTCGGATGTTAGGTTTAGAGTATCAGTCTAAAAGAGGTTATATAGGGTTAGAATACTATGGTAGGACAGTAGGCATCAAGATTATGCCTGTTGGAATACATATGGGTCACATTGAGAACATGAAGAGACTTGCAGCTAAAGAGTCAAAGCTTAAGGAGCTAAAGCAGCAATTTGAAGGAAAAACTGTGTTGCTTGGTTTCGACGACCTCGATATTTTCAAAGGTATTAATTTAAAGCTTCTAGCAATGGAACACATGCTCGGACAGCACCCCAAGTGGCAAGGGCAAGCTGTGCTGGTTCAGATCGCAAATCCTACAAGGGGTAAAGGAGTAGATTTAAAGGAAATACAGGCGGAGATACTGGAAAGCTGTAAGAGAATCAATAAGCAATTCGGCCAGCCTGGATATGAACCTATAGTTTATATTGATAGGCCTATATCAAGCAGTGAACGCATGGCTTATTACAGTATTGCAGAATGTGTTGTTGTCACAGCTGTGAGGGACGGGATGAACCTAACTCCTTATGAGTACATTGCTTGTCGACAGGGCATGTCTGGTTCAGAAGCTGATTCAGATGTGGATGGACCTAAGAAGAGCATGTTAGTTGTATCTGAATTCATTGGGTGTTCACCTTCACTTAGTGGGGCAATCCGCATCAACCCATGGAATGTTGAAGCAACTGCTGAGGCAATGAATGAGGCTATATCTATGGCTGAACCAGAGAAGCAGCTACGACATGAAAAGCATTATCGTTATGTTAGCACCCATGATGTTGGTTATTGGGCAAGAAGCTTCTTGCAGGATATGGAGAGGACCTGTATAGATCACTTCAGAAAAAGATGCTATGGCATTGGTTTGGGCTTTGGATTTAGAGTTGTGGCCCTAGATCCGAACTTTAGAAAGCTTTCTATTGATGATATTGAGTCAGCTTATATTAAGTCTAAGAGCAGGGCCATATTCTTGGACTATGATGGAACTATGATGCCTCAGAACTCTATCATCAAGTCTCCAAGTGCTGAAGTTATCTCAATCCTGAATAGAATTTGTGCTGATCAAAACAATGCCGTCTTTATTGTTAGTGGAAGGGGAAGGGACAGCCTGGACAAATGGTTTTCTCCTTGTAGGAAGTTGGGTCTTGCAGCAGAACATGGATACTTCTTGAGGTGTGCTTTTATTCTCTTTCCCTTTACAATATACGTTCTATCAATGACATCTGCATGCATGCTGGTCGTTTGACTGCAAACTGTTTCAATCACATTATTTTACACAGTATGGATCACCATTTTGTTTGAGGCTGTTTGCTATAGAATGGTTTCTGTTCCCCACGATTGGTTTCATTTTCATTTTTCTGGCTTTTCAAGTAAACAGCATTATATAAGGTATAATGACAAAAGAGTAAACTTGCTATGAACAAAACGTGAGATACTTGGGTACTCCTCATCCAATTAATGGTACATACTTTCTTGACACACTTCTAAGGGTGAAAAACTTTGGTACAGGCTATGGCTGACATGTTTCAAAAAGTTCAAAACTATAATACTAGTCTTTTCTTCTACTTTTACTAATATAATATGAATACATAGGCAGCCAAGGGTGTGCCTCAGTGGTCAATGAAGTGGGTTGAGAACCATGACGTGTCTGGTTAAAATCCCAGTAGAGTGTGCCAAAATACTAGGTGATCTTTCCCCATCTGTCCAAGCCTTAGTGAACAGAGTTATCCGGTACTTTGCGGGTGAGAGGTAGCAAGTACCCGTGAAACTAGTCGGGTGTGCACAAGTTGACCCGGACCCCATGGTTGTTAAAATAAATAAGTACACACGTTAATTAATTTATTATCGTACCTGCTCAAACAATGCCACATAAAGTGGGATAAAGTAATGATAGTGATTTTGAGTCTCACTTTACTAACACAATCGGAAGTATTGCCTTATCAAAATAGATTATCTGAAGCTATACTAGTTGTTCATCATATCCTACTTGTAATTGGACATGATCCAATTGGCTTATCGCGATCGCAAGCTTGGTTTGATGAAACTGAGGGCGTGTTTGGAAAGCCAACTTTGAATTGGATTTGTTTGTAATTGAGGCTGGTCCAGACACCATCGTTATTTAAAAAAAAGTATAATGTAGTTATGGTGAAGCTAGTTTGATTGGGAGAACATCAAATTGTAAAGGAAATTTATGGGTGAAGGTGCATAGAATGATATTGTCTTTGAACATCCTAAAAGAGAAACTTAAACTGGGAAGAGAGAATATTTAAGAACTCGAAAATGCTAGCTTCAGTTTGTTCCAGATGATTATGTTCTCCCCATAAATGTCTCGCCTACCTCACCTTCTCTTGCTCTCTACTGTAAGTTTCATCTTCTCCACCCCACTTCTTGCTCGTTTCATGTGTTGCTTTTCTCTCAAAACTACAATGATTCTACGTGTAACATTATTTATTCTTTCTCTTGAGGAGCCTTCTTTGCTGATCTTTCCTTCTCTTGATACCGGTAAACACGTCCACGTTGGTCCACCCATATTCAGTCTTACCTGTGGCACTTTTTTTCTCATCCATGTATTACTACAAATGCTGAGTATTCACAATTCAAGTCTACTGTTTGATTTATTTTTTTGGTGATATTGTTATTCGTGCATTGACTACTCATGTTGAGCAATATTGACAATTCAGGTTCTATACTATTTTTTGACAAGTACAAGTTGATATTTTATCTACTTTTGTCTTTTTATTTGCTCTGAAAACAATGAGATTTCTTTCTCCATAATTTCCTTCCAATAGCAGTGGGGGTGAGGGATTTATAACATGAATTAGTAGAGAAAAAAACATCTGTCTGGAGGGTCCAAACACTGTAATCTCCAACACTGTTGTATTCTGCCTTGAGCTATAGGTGCCTCTGGATTCTGTGCGGTGCTAGAATTGTCAGGAAACAATTTTGAGAGGAGAGTGACCCAGCCACAGATCATGTCAAAATAAGATTCAGGTTCTCATACCAATATATAATTGATGACTTCCTTAAGTATTTTAGTGCTTTATGTTTCTCGTCTGAAATATAACATGCTTTTCCACAACTAATGGGGGAAGACTATACGACGGGACCGTCAAGGTCTTGAGACCTGGTAGCATATATAGCTAAGACATTCGTATATTCAGTGTCTTAATAATTAGGAATCAGCCCAACCGTCAAAATGTAGTTGGCAAAAGGTTCAATCTGAAGAGGTCCAGTTGATGTTCTGTGTAACTTCTTTTTAACGTCTAGGTTTTGCACCTTCTATTCTCATTATGTTATCTTTTTGTGATCTGCATTTGATAGTTTGAAATGTTTTTCGAAAGAAGTATTTGGAATTGATATTTTTATTTCTTTTGATCGCATAAGCATTTAAAATTATTGTTGACATACTTTGCTTTCTTTTGCTGTAATTTGGTAAGCAGACCACATGAATTCGCATGAGCTCAAACTTGTTTGCTTACCCTATGCCAAGTTTGAGCGTTTGAGTTAGGGGATTTTTGGTCCAACTGTAGTGAAGTACCTATAGGATTTGGTTTGCATGGCTCATGGGCCACCTCTTTGTATTGGGGGTGCTCAGTTGGGGGTTTGCTGCCCCAAAGGTCATCTTTTGGCTCCTTTGAGTTCGCTGATGTTTTAATTTTTTGATGCCACAGATGGTCGCAAGATCAGGAATGGGAAACATGCAGTCAGAACTCTGATTTTGGTTGGATGCATCTTGCTGAACCAGTAATGCAGTCCTATACAGATTCTACAGATGGCTCTAGCATTGAAAAAAAGGAAAGCGCTATAGTGTGGCAGTACCGTGATGCAGATCCTGGCTTTGGGTTTTCTCAGGCAAAGGAGATGCTTGATCATCTAGAGAGTGTTTTAGCAAATGAACCTGTTGCTGTGAAAAGTGGGCAGTTCATTGTGGAAGTCAAACCTCAGGCATGTATACTTACCCCAGTTATCACATTGGTTGTTTCATTCTTATCTGTTGTTATAATTCTGGATTTTCTTTCATCAAATGGGTAAGTGGCATCGAAAGCCTAGCATGTTCATGACATCTTTCTTCAGATGATAACACACCTATTTTCTAATAATTTCATGTCAATCTTAGATTGAAAACTGGAGTTGCATTCTTTGCATCTGAGAATGATATGAAGCAGCAGCCTTTGGCAATGAATGATATGACACAGCAGCAAATCATTGATTTTCTGTACTGTGTCAATGTACATAGTGATGTATATATATATATTGGTTATGGTATGCCTGGCTAAGATGATAAGTAAATGACTGAACATCATTTTCATGTGATTATTTTAAATAGGCATAGTACATAAACAAACAACTTGGCCTCAGCTGGCGAGTAAGCACTTCAACTTTGAGAGAGCACATCTAGATACCTTAACTTGGTCTCATTGGCAACTAAACCCTTCAACTCGTCCCCACTGTGTCTCGTAGATACCCGATGCTGACGTGACACATAAATTTTGTAGGTGTCTAGATGATCATTTTGTAATTCTCACTGTCTAGAATTATCTTTGTATTGATGATGTTTGATTTATGTTCTTGAGCTGAGGGTCTCCCGGAAACAGCCTCTCTACCTCCACGAGGTAGTGGTAAGGTCTGCGTACACTCTACCCTCCCCAGACCCCACCTAGTGGGATTTCACTGGGTATGTTGTTGTTGTTGTTGTTGATGATGTTTGATTTATCCATCTTTGGTAGATTGCAGTCATTCAATTATTGTTCCTGACACATGGTTTGAGTAAAACCTTAATTTTCTCATTTTCCTTTTTAGGGGGTCAGCAAAGGTTTAGTAGCCGAAAAGATCTTCACATCCTTGGTAGAGAGAGGAAAGCTGGCAGATTTTGTGCTTTGCATTGGTGACGATCGATCTGATGAGGATATGTTTGAGATCATCGGTGATGCTTTATCCAGAAATATTCTTTCTTATGATACCAAAGTATTTGCCTGCACAGTGGGACAAAAACCAAGCAAGGCTAAATATTATTTGGACGACACTTCAGAGGTTAGATTTATGCTAGAGTCTCTTGCTGAAGCAACTATTACTCCATTTACTTCCGATGAAGAAGCTGAGGACTCGGCTTGAATTAGCTGATGGATGCCTTGGTTTGTTTGGTTTCCTTCCTACTGCATGTATATTCCAGGTTGGGCCAGTGACTTTCATCTCTATGATAGTTAGTTTTAGGTTTTAAGAAAACGGAATTATATTCCGTTCAATCATTCTTTCCTTTTGACATTGATCCATTCTTTTACCCCTTCCTTGGAAGTACTTTGTGTGAGAAGTGGAGTACTGAAGTTGATTGCAGATTGTTTGTGCATCTTGGGAAAAAAATATCAAATCGTAGAGTCCCGGTGAAACATTTATGCAGAATTAGGAACCCCATTGAAGGAAGAAACCAAGACACAGATGTGAAAAACATGGCATCAACTATTTTACAAGATTGACGGTGGCAGTGAGTTTTGTAGAACTAAAAGTTTTGATCACTCTTCGAATAATAAAGTTCTCATTATTCTGGCAGCTAACATTATTACTGTGGACAAGCTTTTATGAAGGTTGTCTTGCGTCTGCATGATACATCGATGGTTAACTTTTCAAAAGTACCTTGGAGTTATACAGGAGTTCTGTCAATGGACATGGAACCGGTTTGTGGTAAATAAGCATCAACACATAGATCGAGGCAATGGCGTTTTGGCGATCTTATTGTACAGACTCTTTAGTGATGAAAATGGATGTTTTTATCACCATGTTTTTTTCTTTTGGTTCATTTGGAAAGCATCATGTTGATGCAAGTAATGCAATAATATTTTGCTCTATAAATTGGTGTCTTTAGTTTTGTTATGATATTTTGCTCCATGGTATCTTTCTGTTTGTCTGTTCTATTTCCCTTTCCCATTTACATGTAAACCATATCTGGTTCCTGTTGCTGCAAACAGAGAATTGCAATAACTCCCACCGTTTCAATTTGTTTGTTCTATTTTCCTTTTTCAGTAACTCTTTAATACTAACTTTGAGCTTGACATGTTTAAGACTATAAGATTAAAAGATATTTGTCATTTGGTACATTCTATATAACTTTAGTTGAAGATTACAAGATTTAAAAGTTTTCTTTACTTTCTTATATAAATTGAAATAGAGTGGTATATATTTTGCAATGCCTTCTATCTAGATTCTCTATTCCAGTTTTAAGAAAAGAGCATGCAAGGCAGAAGGAATAGAGGAGGTACTTTTGGGGCTAAACCCCAAGGGTTTAGGGCTTACTGTCCGTCCTAAGCGCAACTTGTGATGTGTGGGTTATGTGTATGTCAATGATTCAAATCGATTCAAACCCCATCACATATGAAAACATAGTATTTAAGTAGAGAAGAGTATAGGGGAACGGGTGGGTGGGTTCAGGGTCTAACAATTGGATAGATTACGAGTCATTTCATAGCTTGATTTTTGTTTTGTTTTGTTTTGGGTGGTTTCATTGTCACCTAATCTTTTCAAATCCTTTCTTAAGAAATTCCTCAACAAAAACGTGGCATGTATAATTGGCGTATACCTGAAAAATGGTTTTGAATGATATCATCAGTTGCCCGATAGATCTTGAGTAAATACTTTTGACAACAAGAGAATAATAGAATCCTCTTAGTGAGGAGTGACTCATTATTTATCAAGTTTTGATCGTGCGTCACTAACCCTCGAAATTTTCGGTTACCTGGTTACTAAGTAAGACAACCAAATGATGATGATGATGATGATTTTTTTTACCATCAACGTCATAAGAAGCTTGGAAGAAACCTTCCTACTTTCACGAGGTAGGTATAAGCTATAAGGTTTGGGTATACTCTACCCTCTCAAATCCTACTCAAGAGATTTCACTAGATATATTATTATTGTTGTTTGACTGACCCATTATCTTTCTTGTTCTTATTCTTGTGATAAGATTAATCTAAACCATTAGAAAAAAATTGGAAAGGAAAAATACTTCGAAGATGAACTTATTGTCATGTGTTAGTCAACGAATACTCTAAACTTTTTAAAGTTCCTTCTAGGGCTGGTTGGGGAACTTGTTATTCATTTTTGTAACTTAATCTATGAATTTAACTTTTATACATTGACAACGCAACAAAAATTAGTCATATATTCAAGAAAATGTTCCATTTTCCAACCAAACGATAAAATTAAGTTACATATAATATAATTTGGAGTTTCTCATCAACAACTTCCGTTATCGTCCAGCGGTTAGGATATCTGGCTTTCACCCAGGAGACCCGGGTTCGATTCCCGGTAACGGAACTTTTTTATGGTTAGTTTTTACGAGTGGGGTTTGGTGAGAGTAGTGTGTACATAGACTTTTTTGGTATTGTTAATTTCACGAGTGGGGTTTGGGGAGAGTAGTGTGTACATAGACCTTATTTCGACTTTGGGAGACAAAAATCATTTTGACCTTGGGAGAAAACAAAATAATACGATGAACAAATTACATGGGACAACAGATAGTAACAAAAATCGGAGGAACAAGACCTTAAATGAAGGGTAATATTACGACTACTAGCATGGAAGGATAAACGAAACTATACTCAACTCCCTACTAAACCTTTTACCCTAATCCGTGTCCTCCATAATCTTCTATATAAGGTCATGTCCTTGGTAACCTGAAGTTGCACCGTATTTTGTCTAATCACCTTTCCACAATACTTTTTCGGCCTACCTCTACCTCTCTTGAAACCATCCATAGCCAACTTCTCACATCTCCGAACAGGGGCATCCATGCATCTCCTCTATCCTTCTCATATGCTTCAGTATAATGAAGGAAGCATATGAGAAGTATAGAACGACTCACTCAAAATCACAGCTTGGAATGCATGCTGTATAATGGCAGAAATCCGTCATTTGCCAAAATTTCACCAGAATTGATTGTTCATTATATCGAAAACTTTGATCACTGATGCATGTGGCAACAATGGTGTAGGTTCTGAGAAGCTCCAGGATGTTACTGATCAAAGCAGTGTGCGTTGCATCCGTCAAATCTTCCTAACGAATCATCTTACTGCAATGTAAAGTTTTATCTGTGTGTTCATCTGAGATAAGAAATGTTCTGTCAAAATCTGCCAACTAATGTACTCGTGAATTCGAAGATCCTCAAAATGGTCCAACAGAACATGCAGCCAAGATATCATCTTTGAATACGCTTCAACTACCTAGTTTAGATAGGCAATGCTGCATTAGTACATACGTCAAGCAACAATAAAAAAACAGTTCCAATCATTCCTCACCAGAAATCTCCGCAGCTGCATATTCCATCTCTGAAATGATGAAATCGACTTGCATCCCTCACTGTAATTTCTCTTTTTGTTATTAGACTTATATATTTCAGCGTACTATGGCAGTCAACACAAACTCGTAAGTTCTTAGTAACGAGTATGGACTTGCTAGGATCCAGATTTAGCAACGCAAATGCAACAGCAAGCTTCTCGCTGTGATAAAGAAGAATCTGTTCCTTCTCTTCTTCCTCAACATCTTGGTAAACAAAACTGGATTCTGCACTATACCCCAGCCTTTTCATCTCTGTCGAAAGTTCCTTCAGTTTCTCATTTATTTTAGCGGACTGAGGGTGGGACTGATCCCCACCAACAAATGCATGGACAACACCATTTATTTCAATCCAACTACATCCGGGGCTCTTCTTAAAGCCAGAATCCTTCTGCTTAACTCTGACATGAGCAGCGTCATCCCATCTCCCAGCAGTAGTATACAAATTAGATAAAAGAACGAAATTGCCCGGACTTTCAGGTCCTAGATATTGGATCTTATTGGATACTTCTTCTGCTAGAACAACATGTTTATGGATTCTACACGCGGCAAGCAAGGCACTCCATATACGCACATCAGGTATAAAAGGCATATTCTGGACGAAACCATAGGCCTCGTCCAGAAGACCAGCACGTCCCAAAAGATCCACCATGCACAAGTAATGATCCATCCTAGGGCTAATTTTGAATTCTTCGCACATTCTGAAGAACCAATATTTCCCTTCAGCAACAAGACCTGAATGGCTGCAAGCAAATAAGAGACCAATAAAAGTTATATCATCTGGCATTTGACCTACAGACTGCATGACATAGAACAGTGAAATTGCTTCCTTTCCACGACCATGAACTCCATATCCAGCAATCATTGCATTCCATGAGACGACATCCCTTTTATTCATCTTATCAAAGACAATCCTAGCAATGCCGATTTTACCACATTTGGAATACATGTCAATTAGAGCATTACAAACAGAAACATCCTCTGTAAATCCACGCACTATCGAGTAACCATGGGTGCAAACTCCAAGTTGTAGAGCAGCCAAATGTGAACAAGCTGGTAAAATTCCCATCACTGTTGCAGATTCTGGTTCAACACCAGACGATTGCATCATTCGTAAAATCTGCAAAGCTTCTTCTGCATGGCCATTCTGAACGCACCCTGCAATTATCGCACTGAAAGAAACAGAATCTTTCAAATCCATCTCCTCAAAGAAGGTAAGCGCATCATCTATTCTCCCGCTCTTTGCATACATAGAAAGAAGAGTATTACTCACCATCAAATCCAAATTGGACCCTAACTTAACCGTATAACCATGCATCTTTCTTCCTCTTCCCATATCATTCAGCTTAGCACAGGCTCGAATTACAGTGGCAAGCATGACTGGAGAAGGAGATCCAGTATCTTCCATCCTCATGTGCTCAAACAGTTCCAATCCTTCTTGAGTAGAATCACATGTTACGTATGCTCCTATCATCGCACTCCGTGTGATCTCATTCTTCAAACTCATGACTCTAAAAATCCTCTTTGCGTAGTTCAACCAACCACATTTTGCATACACATCCAAAATACTAGTATCAACAACTACATCATTAACAAACCCCCTTCTCATAGAATACCCATGAACAGCCTTTCCTTCACGCAACTTATTAGCTTCCGCAATAGCAGGAAGAATCGCCACAACTGTAGACGAATTCAGAGTTAACCCATTTTCTTGCAACTCCAAAACCAAACCCTTCATCTCCAAATACAAACCATTCACCGAGCACCCCGAAATCATCGCATTCCACGCCACAATATCTCTTTGCAACATTCCATCAAACACTCTTCGTGCCTCGACCAACAACCCACACTTTGCATAAAAATCAACCAAAGCTGTACAAACATAAACATCGCCATCAAGCCCCTGCCTTTTCACATGTTCATGAATCTTTTCGCCATTTTCTACATCTTGCAAAGCAGAACAAGCCTTAATCACAAAAGGGTATGTATAATTCGTTGGTCTAACACCATACTCCACCATTTCATAATACAAATCAATAGCCTTCTCAAAGGGTCCATTCCAAGCATAAGCTCTAATCATTTGGTTCCATAATATGACTTTGTCATTTCTATCTGAGTTAGGAATTAAATCAAACACTTGGCGTGCAAGATCAACTCTGCTGCACGAAACGTAAAAACGCGTTAGCTTGTCTAGTAAATTCGAACGATTATCGTTACAACGACGGTGCTTGATGATGTGCTGATGGATTGATTTGCCTATAACTAATTGCTTAGTTTCTGTGCATGAATCAAGAATCGAAATGTAATTATAGTAAGGTTCTTGGTTGAAATTCCAACTTATGTTTACTATTCGCCGCGCATTTGCACGTAACATCATGCACTAAGCTCAAGCTATGCGCGGACGAGTCTAGTCTAATTATTTAAAATGGTGATGAAACAAAGGCGGGAAGCCTATTTTAAACCTTAATATAGATAACAAACTTTTTATATTAAGAAAAACTAAAACTTTAATTTTTTCTTAATTGCATATACTTTTATAATCACTAATACATTTAAAAAATAATATAAATATGTTTTTATAAAATCTTTGAAATCCAACACTTCATACTAATCTTAAAATTCAAGATTCAAAACCTAATTAATATTATTCCTGATTTCAAAATTCAACACTTTTGGATTGCTCCTGCAACACTTATTTAATACTCCCTCTGTCCCTAATTACTTGCTCGCTTTTGAATTGACACACTTATTAAGAAAACAATAATTGATATAGTGAGTTTACCATTTTATTTCTATTAATTATGAAGTAGATGAATTAAAAACTTAAGATTTTCAAGAAATTCTACATTTTTCAAACTAATAAATTGAAGGTATAATAGATGAAAAAATTTGTCCTTTCTTGATTTGTTAAAATGGACAAGTAATTAGGGACAACTAAAAAAGGAAAAGTGGACAAGTAATTAGGGACAGAGGGAGTACTTCATCCGTTCACTTTTACTTGTCACTTATTCCTAAAATAAATTTTCATTTATACTTGTCACTTTTGACATATCAAGAAAAAATAATTTTTTTTCCATGTTTTACCATAAACATTAAATACTTATTTTCCAAATCATTTTTCCAAGACATTATTCAATAGGGAATATTTTGGTAAAATATTTATATCATTTATTATTTTTTCAACGGAAAAGGGTCAAAAATACCCTTAAACTATCCGAAATACATCATATATACCCTTAAACTATATTTCGGATCAAAACTACCCTTCCCGTCAAACTATTGGGTCAAAAGTGCCCTTCTTAATAACGTAAGTTGTTAAATGCCACATGGATGCCACATTGCACGCTAATAGAGTTCCACTGCCACATAGACTAAACGAAAAAGGGTCAAAAATATCCTTAAACTATTCAAAATAGCTCATATTTATCCTTAAACTATATTTTGGCTCAAAACTACCCTTCCTGTCAAACTATTGGATCAAAAGTACTCTTCTTATTAATGGAAGTTGTTAAATGCCATGTGCCACATTGCATGTCAATAGGGTTCCACTGCCACATAGACT
>JAJONQ010057377.1:0-14459 GCA_036250385.1 Solanum microdontum
AACAAAGCCCTGCATCAAGAAGGGTCAAAGCTTAATAATCAAAAGAACCAAGAACCATATTGAAAATTGCTTTCTAGTTCGTACTTAAAATGTACAACTTCCATACTTAAGACGAACTAAAAATCCAAAGTCAAGATGACAAATGATTCGAATCAAGAGGCATGCCAATAGTGACAAAGTCACAGCCACAAGAAGGACAAAGTCCCAAAAAGAATGCCAGGTGATCAAATAATCCGTACAAGTGGGCGAGTTACACAAGTGTCTTGAAAGTCTCAAAGGATACTAGCACGAAAATGCAAAGTGACAAGAAGTAACCAAGATAAACTTTCAAACATACGTAACAAGAGTACCAGTACAAGTTTATACACGAACCTCAGTTTAGCATAGAAACCGTCCAACACAACCAACGTATCAAGGTCCTCAACTTGTATATGAGTATATACAACCTTAAAAATACAATTAAATAACTACTTTAATTTCTAGTAGCTCAAGGATGTTGATGTAAAACATGATTATCATCACAAGCAAGCCTAGCATGTACAAATAAGACTATGCTCCCAAAACAATAAATTTGTCCACCCTGGTACCTCATATCGTAACTTAGTTTTGAAAAGGAAAGTGGAAAAAATGGACTTTATATCCTTCATGAAAGATGTAGGTATATCTGTTAAGGTTGAAAATAATCCAGAATCATCACAAAATAAGTTTTGTACAAAAATATATAATCAAAACACTAACAGTTCAACATACAAGAATTTTAAATCAGAAATCTGGACATAACTTGTCCTATGTTGCGTCTTATATTTCGAATCTATAACAACAAAATTAGATTTCTACATAGACATAAGAATTGTAGGTATATATATATGTTATCTTTCCTAATCATATTTATTCACTGAAAAATAGAACGAGATATGCTAAAAATACTAAACACTACTCAGCTCAAAAATAGATTTTGATTACTCACCAAAAGGTAGGCTGTGTCTCGACTTCTAGCTAAAAGGACCCAGGTTTTCTTGTGATTTTGTGAGTAATATGGATAGATAAAGTTCTCAAGGTTTCTTAGAGTTAAGGAAAATGAATTCTTATAGAGGAGGTGTGAAAATATATGTTACAAAAGGGATGTTTATCAATTAACAAATATAGCTGGAAGAAAAAGTTGGCTACCCAAACTGTATACATATATATACCTACATGTATATACCTCAACTCTCTATCAAGTTATAGGTAATTATAATTAATATATTACATAAATACCCAATACAATCCCTTAAATTACTGCACAAGTTATGGTAGGAAAAATTTCAAATATCACCAAATTTCAAATTCCTAAAATGAGAATAGAACTTACTAAAGTAATTAAGGAATGGTGTGTCGAAATGCGAATATCGGTTTTAGTATTTAAGGGTGTTACATGTTCTCAACAAAATGGTATTGAAACATTGACGAAGAATAAGAAGTAAGACACTTACGATAATGAAATTCACTCAGTTTTGATTAAGAACTGAAACTTAAGATCAAAACATTGATCGATTATCCAAAGATAAGCAAAAACAAGAAATCTATCATTTTTAGCGATAAAACTTGTCTCAAAACGTGAATCATATTTTAATAAAACCCTAAGTAACTATTTATAGTCCCAGATATTAATCCTAATCGAAGTAGGAAAATGTTTGAGTCGCCTTCTTTCATGGGATGGTAGACGGCCCGTGAAAATCTTCATGGCCTGTTAATCCCTCTGTAATCTTCTTCTCTTGGGAAAATTTGTTTAACTTGCTCCCATCTTCTCACAAGCATCTTTACAAACCGTATAGGACACCACTGATCGTCCAACATCTCGTTCAATTATCCTTTTGATTGGAATTTGACTTGATTTAGTTTGAAACTTTACGGGCCCCTAACCTTGTCGTATAAGTCACCACGGACCATATAAGGTCTTGTTGTCTTGCACTTGGCTTCTCCTCTCACGGATCATGTTCACGACTAGGTTTACAACTCGTATAGAGGTTCATGGTTCGTATAAGCTTCCATCCTCAACCACTTAATTTCCAATTCCTGAATTTTCTCCTTCAACTAATTCCAAATATCTTTTCCTACATATTACACCAAAAACATCATATCGACAAAAACCTGCTTGGTTAATTGCAATAATCCTTTGTTTTGGGCATCGAATGAGCCATAAGCTCATGATACATCATACTACTTCCTCTTTCTCAAAATACTTGTAGTCCTTACTAAATATATTTGTCATTTTGAAAGTCTAAAACAAACATAATTATTTTCTATTTAGTTTGTTCATATGTCCATTTGGAGAGCAAGTCTGTCTTCCCTTCTTTTATAAGTATACGAATTCTATCCTATCATGCACTTTTCTTTTCAAATATTGTGTAAACTCTACTCTCCAATTTATTTATGGTTCACTCTTAAATTCTTGAACTTATGTGTCATCTTCATGCTTAGATAACTCAAGAAGGTACAAAAGAAATTATTTTGGAGAATCGCATCACTCTTGGATGTTTTGTCTTCAGAGTTTCTGATTCTTCTACAACCCAAGATTCTCCTATTTATGTAGTAGGAACTGTGTGGGATTTAGTTCCCCAAAGTGCCAAAGCGACAATGTATCCTCATCAATGTGGAGGATTTGAGTTCATGTTGAATACAATAACTGGAGATTAAATCTTGAGAGGCTGAGAGAGCCTCTATCTGAGAGTAAGGGAGGATGCATTATCTCACCTGAACTATGAGAGTAAGGAAGGGTGTGAGATTATGCATCCTCCCTTACTCTTATATAGGGGCTATCTCAGCCTCTCCATATTTATATCTCTAGCTATGTTACTCCACATGAACTCAAATCCTCCATGTTGATGAGGATACATTGTAGCTTTAGGAATTTTGGGAACTAAATCGCACACAACTCCTACTACATAGATAAGAGAATCTTGGGTTGTAGAAAAATCAGAAACTCTGAAGACGTAAACATCCAAGAGTGATGCGATTCTTTAAAATATTTTCTTTTGTACCTTCTTAAGTTCCCTGAGCCTGAAGATGACACATAAGTTCAAGAATTTAAGACTGAAACATAAATAAATTGGAGAGTAGAGTTTAGAAAATACTTGAAAATAAAAGTGCATGATAGGATAGAATTCGTATACTTATAAAAGAAGGGAAGACAAACTTGCTCTCCAAATGGACATATGAACAAACTAAACAAATAGTTTAGTTTGTTCATCTAGAAAAAAACTGTGGTTCACCATTTGACAGTCACTTAGTGGTCCACTCTGCATCGGCAAAATTGTTGGATTCGTAAACCCAATATGTGATTCCAAGACACATATGTCCATTTCAGTAAAAAAGATCTTCAATTTCCTTTTCTCATTCTTCCTTCTCTGGGGGAAGAGGTTCCTCATCTTCAAATTAAACACTAAAGGAATTTCTTCTTTGACAAAAACATGTTTTTTCTCTTATGGAAGAGTGACTTTATTACGATCACTAACATTTTTTTATTGAGTCAACAATAAACTTCAGAAACTCAGACTCTTCAAGAATCTTCTTCTGATTCTTTCAAAGAGCATCTGTTGAAGATTCAAATTCTGACTCAGAATATGAGGTTGTATTAGTAAACTTTTTGTATCTGTTTGTTGTCCTACACATGCTTGAGTTAGAAGAAAAAACCTCATCTGTTGCATTCAACATTGGAACTACTTTCTCCTTAATGATAAAAATATCAGGATCATTCTCCTCCTCCTCTTCCTCCACAATGATAACAATAACAACATCACTCTTTGAAACAGAGCCATCCCCTGAATCTATCTTCCGTACCAGATTCAAAATACACAATTTCTATTATCAATGAAAATTCACAAGAATATATGTATATTAAAGATGCTCTTCACAATAACAACACTAACTTGAATAAGAATTTTCTACCAAAAAATCAAGAATCAAAAGCTTTGAATTCTAAAAACTGTAAAAATAGAGTAATGGAGTCTGATTAGTTTGAATAAATTAAATGCATAGACACACCTATATGTAGAATGAGATTGAGTAGCAACATAAAAGAAACGTGACTTAGACAAGCCTTTTATACGTGAGAGAAAAAGAGATAGAGAGCAAACCAAAAACATGTGTAAACTGTGTGCATTTTGTGACACATTAGAATCTTCTAACAAATCACGATGAAGTAAAGTGTGAACATTAACTCTTCCAACTGCGTCACATGAATTTTCAAAATTTGCGTATCTTCTTCAACAATGATTTTGGAAAAAACAAAAAAATGTTTTTTAATTCCATTTTAATTTAATTAGTGTACAACTTTTTCAAAATTGTGGATCCACTTTAGCTACGCCCCTTAGTTTTAATTCATATCCTTTAACTATAGCTTTATTACTTTGAATGCCGTTATTATTTGTGT
Organism: Solanum microdontum; assembly: GCA_036250385.1. Lineage (NCBI taxonomy): Eukaryota > Viridiplantae > Streptophyta > Magnoliopsida > Solanales > Solanaceae > Solanum > Solanum microdontum. Next base: position 4,412 of record JAJONQ010057377.1, read on the forward strand.
AAATTTTGTAATTATTTTGAGTACAAAATTGATGGTCGATAAAGAAAATTACTTCAATTATGGACATGTTCATGCGCCCCCTCACATTAGGTATTGGAAAAAATGAGATCGATGATTATAGACCACACATCCGAACGTCTTTGGATTTGTTTACAACAAAGAGAAAGTAAATTAACAACAAAATTATTTTAAAATAATGCTCTGCTGAACTTAGTGACAAAGGGTGTTCAAATTTTCTTAGAACCCGTTACAAAGGTGACTGAGTTAATATAGCAGATGGTATGTCGTGGATCAATTTTACTTACCACTGTCTTCTCAGTCAAGTTGTAATACCTCAGAACTTATCAGACCAGAACAATAGAAAATAGGTGAACCACAACGGGGTCCATCAACTTGTCTGTGGTTCACACCCAGTCCAAAAATGGTGGACCATGGGACTCTTCACGGGCCATGGACCACCACACTAGCTGTACTGTTGCTCGTGGGAGTGAGACAGAACCTCCCAGGCCCTTACGTCAGACCACGGAGCCCTCCACGGGCCGTGGTCTTGACGACAGATAGTGGGAGGCTCCATAGACCACCAGCCCAAGTGAAGGACCACGGTGGCCTTCACGGTCCGTGGTAGAGCTCGTATGCAGGACTCCTGAAACCAATAACCACTGCCAGCAGACCACGACCCAATCGATGGGCCGTGGTCCTATTGATGGTCCGTCACTGGCAACGTGGTTGGCCCCGACAACTTTTAAGTTAGGGGTCGTTTGGTCTTTTCCCCTATGCGTAGGACACCTAAACTATGTCGTTTAACCCCTAAACTATGTAGTTTTGGTCAGTTTGAGCCTAGTAACTTAGTAAGAACTACCCTAAGCGTTTAATTCACCAAAAAATCATTAGACTAAGAGAAAATTGGGAAGAATCACGTGATAGCTTTCTCAATAACATGCAACAAGGTTTCTCTGTGAATTTTGTCACCAGGTATGTGGGATTTCACTAAGGGATTCCTTTCATCCACTAGGTCCCTAGAATTCAGTCAGATTCTGATTCCCTACATATTGTTTAGACCTAGGGTTTCTAGAACTTGAAAGAATTGTTGTGATTTAGCTGTTATAGTGTTCATAACCAGATTATCATGTTTTCGTAACATTGTTGCCTAGTTTCATGCATGAAATTCAGAACCCTAATTGTGTAGATTCATTTAGTTCATGAATTACACTAGCTAGGTAAGATAACATATATACATGCCTCAGATTTCGAATGTTTCACTACCAGTACTTAAATGTTGCATTCTCAGTTAGCATGTCAGAACATTGAGCTATCCAGTGTATTTCAGTTATGTTATGTTGTACACATTTACAGTTGGGAGTAGACTTAACATTGAGTTGGACTGGGTTTCAGTGTACCCTCATAGTCCAGAACTACATGCCCCCCGTAGGTTTGTAAGTCCCCTCTGTGGGCATTATATTTAATGATCACGCCATTCATGCCTTTATACCCCTGGCAAGGTTTATTGGGTCCTCTCGATGGGGCATATACATCGGACTGCACGTTTAGCTCACGTGGTTTTATGTCGGTTAACAGTAGCTCCCATAGTCAGACTCTTAGTGCATTTGACCAAGTTTTCAGTTCTGCATCTTAGTATCCAGTCTCAGCATGTCATGTTAATAATCAGTACCTGGTCATTGCATTCAATTCAGTCTTTTTCAGTTATATTTAGTATTTACATTATTGTTCATATCATGTCAATGCTCAGTTATGTTTTGGTTTAACTTATATATTTATTCAGTTATATTCTATATCATGCATGCTCAGTACAATTCAAGTACTCACGCATACTATGCACTACATCCTTTCACGATGTAGGTTCAGGTACTCAACATCCAATCAAACGTAAATCGGTTCCTGATCCATACTCAACTACTTCAGTGGTGAGTCCTCATACTTCGAAGACAATAGACATGTTTTACCTTTTAGTTTTTTATTTTGATTTCAGTTTTGCTATAGTTAGCCGGGGGCATGTCCTATCAACTCAAGTCAGTTAGAGGCTTTTCCGGACATAGCTTAGATTCAACTTTAGATTTTGAGTTATTGTCTAGTATCACTAAGCTGTCAGATTTTATTTATATATTCAGATCATATTGGGTATTCCCCATATTCAGTTTTTCTCATGTTTTAAGTTTCCGCATAGTATCTCATGTTTAGTAGTTTAAGTATGCTTATGATATGCTAGCTCATGGTTAGCTTGGGGTCACTAATGATCCTAGGTCCCGTGTTTACGTCAAGGGGATAGCCTCGGAGCGTGACAGACTTGGTATCATAACAATAGGTTTAAGAATCCTAGGATGTTTGAAAGCCACACTAAGTAGAGTCCTTCTCATGGGTGTGAAGTGCACTACATCTAATGAGAAGGAGGCTATGACACATTTTAGGAAGAAACTTCACTCTCTTTGCTACTCTTATCATGAGTGAGGTATGATCCAACTTCTCGTTTCTAATTTGTCATTATGCATTTTAGATTATGCCTCCTCGTAGAGATTACACAAGGAATGCTAATGCATACAATACTGGTGCAGTTCCTCCAGTTCCAGACCATGTGGTTTTGAAAGCAGAGTTTCAGAATGCTATCCAGCTTTTGGCTCAAAGTGTGGCCAATCAGAACAATCAGCAGTCCCCAGTTCCTACTAACACTAATGTTAGGTCAGAAATTGCCAGGGTTCGAGATTTTGTTAGGATGAATCCATTTGAGTTTCTAAGGTCGCAGATTGGTGAGGACTCACAAAACTTTATTAATGAGGTTAAGAAAATCTTTTGGGTGATGCAAGTGATCGGAAATCAGAGGGCAGAGTTGGCATCCTACCAGCTTAAGGATGTAGCTCACATTTGGTTTACTTAGTGGAAAGAAAACAGGGGTACAAATGCAACTCCTGTGACTTGGAAGTGTTTCACTACAACTTTTCTGGACAGGTTCTTCTCAAGAGAGTTGAGAGATACAAAGGCGCAGGAATTTATAAATTTGAGATAAGGTTCAATGTCAGTCCAAGAGTACAAACTTAAGTTCACCTAGCTCTCCAGGTATGCTCTACATATGGTTACCAATCCCAGGGCACAAATGAGTAAGTTCCTATTTGGGGTATCTAACTTGGTAAAGATAAAGTGCATAAATCCTATGTTGTTGGAGGACATGAATAACTCTAGGCTCATGACTCATGCTCAGTAGGTTGAGAGAGATAAGCTTAGAGAACTAGCTAAGGACAACAAAAAGGCTAGACCAGGGAACTATGAGTACTCTCAGTAGAAATCGGGTGGTGGAAATTGCTCGTAGTTTCAGCAAAGGTCTTCAGCTCTAGCGGCTTCATTAGCTAGTGCTCCATCCACCAAGTTTTGAGAAGATCAGAAAAATAGGGCATCATGCTCTAAATCTCAAGGGAGTGTTTCAGGTAATGAAACCTACCCAACTTGTCCAAAGTGTGGTAAGAACCATTCGGGCGAGTGTGTTGCATGACAGGAATGATGTTTTGGGTGTGATCAGTCTGGCCACAATTTGAGAGATTTCCCTTCTTCTATACAGGGACATGGGGTTAAAACTAATAGGGCTCAGTCTATAGTTTCAGCAGCTCCAACAGGTCGCCCAACTCAGCAGGGTACTTCATTTGGTATAGGTGGCGGTCAGCGCAATAAAAAGTTGTATGCTCTCTAGGGTCACCAGGACAAGGAAGATTCTCCTGATATGGTCACTAGTAAGTTACGAGTCTTTCATTTAGATGCTAACGCCTTGTTAGATCCAAGGGCTACTCTGTACTTTGTAACTCCGTATATAGCAATGAACTTTGGTGTCAGTCCAGAAACTCTCTTAGAACTCTTCTCAGTCTCTACTCCAGTTGGTGACCCAATTATAGCTAGACGGGTATATAGAAATTGTCCTGTCACAGTCTCTCGGAAAATCACCTAGGCAGATCTTGTAAAGTTAGAAATGGTAGACTTTGATATCATTCTAGGCATTGATTGGTTACATTCCTATTATGCCTCAGTCGATTGTAGAACTAAGATTGTTCGTTTTGTGTTTCCAAGCAAACCAGTCTTAAAATGGAAGGGTAGTAGCTCAGTGCCTATGGGTCGATTTATCTCTTACCTTAAAGCAAGAAAGATGATTTCCAAGGGGTATATTTATCATCTAGTTTGGGTTAAGAATTCCATCTCCAAGACCCCAACTCTTGAGTCAATCCCAGTAGTAAATGAGTTCCCTGAAGTGTTTCTAGAAGATTTTCCCAGAGTTTCTCCCGATAGAGAAATTGACTTCGTAATTGATATCCTTCCAGATTCCCAGCCTATTTCGATTCCTCCTTGCAGAATTTCTCCAGCTTAGCTTAAGGAATTGAAAGAGAAGTTGAAAAACCTTCTAGATAAGGTCTTCATCAGACCCAGTATTTCCCCATGGGGTGCTCCAGTGTTATTCGTGAAAAAGAAAGATGGTTCTTTCAGGATGTGCATTGACTGTCGGCATTTGAACAAAGTCACAATGAAGAATAAGTACCTTATCCCCAGGATTGATGACTTGTTCAACCAACTTCAGAGTGCTAGTAATTTTTCGAAAATAGCCTCAGATTCAATTATCATCAGCTCAAAGTCAGAGATAATGACATGCCGAAGACAGCCTACAGAAGTTAGTATGGTCATTATGAATTTGTAGTTATGCATTTTGTACTAACCAATGCTCCTACAGATTTCATGGATTTGATGAACTTGGTGTTCAAGCAGTATTTGGACTTGTTCGTCATCGTCTTTATTGATGATATCCTCATTTACTCCAGGAATGAGAAAAAACATGCAACTCTTCTAAGGGTCGTTCTGCAAACTCTCAAAGATCGCCAGTTGTTCTCTAAGTTTAGAAAATGTGACTTTTGGTTACAATCTATTGCTTTCCTTGGGCATATAGTGTCTAGCAAAGGGATCCGAGTGGATTCTCAGAAAATAAAGGCAGTGAAGCAATGGCCCAAACCCACCTCTCTTACAAATATCAGGAATTTCTTGGGTTTGGCCAATTATTACAGAAGGTTTGTGGAAGGATTTTCATCCATGGCCTCTCCATTGACTAAGTTGACTCACAAAAAGTTTAAGTTTTAGTGGTCAAATGACTGTGAGAAGAGCTTCTAAGAATTGAAAACTAGGTTGACTATAACTCCTATTTTGACTCTACCATAGGGTTCAGACGGTTATGTGATCTATTGTGATGCATCTAGAGCCGACCTAGGTTGTGTGTTGATGCAGTGAGGTAAGGTTATAGCTTATCCTTCTAGAAAGCTTAAGGTGCACAAGAAGAACTATCCAACTCATGACCTCGAGCTTGCAGCCGTAATATTTGCCCAAAAGATTTGGAGACATTACTTGTATTGTGTTTATGTAGATGTGTTCACAGACCATAAGACCCTTCAGTATGTCTTCACCCAAAAGGAGTTGAATCTTCTCCAGAGGAGATGGCTTGAATTACTCAAGGATTATGACATGAATGTGCTTTACCATCTTGGTAAGGCCAATGTAGTAGCTGATGCTCTTAGCAGACTATCTATAGGTAGTGTAGCACATGTTGATGAAAAAAGGAAGGAATTAGCAAAAGATGTTCACCGGCTTGCTCGCTTAGGAGTTTTCCTTATGAACATATGAGATGATGGTCTGACAGTTCATAATGGGTCAAAATCTTCATAGGTAGCAGAGGTTAAAAAAAACAAGATAGTGATCCTATATTGCTTCAATTGAAGGGTGCAGTTCATCAGCAAAAAGTTTAGGTTTCCTTCCAAGGAGGAAATGGTGTGCTTCGCTACCACGGTCGTTTATGTGTTCCAAAGTTGGGTGAGTTGAGACATCAGATCCTTATACAAGCCCATAACTCTAGGTATTCTATTCATCCAAGTACCACTAATATGTACCGTGATCTGTATGAAGTCTTTCGATGGAATAACATGAAGAAGGATATAACACATTTTGTGGCTAAGTGTCCTAATTGTCAGCAGGTTAAGGTAGAACACCAGAAACCAGGAGGTATGACTCAAGAGATTAACAATCCTACATGGAAGTGGGAAGTGATAAACATGGACTTCATTACAGGTTTACCTCGTATTCGCAAACAACATAACTCCATTTGGGTGATAGTAGACAGAGTTACTAAGTCCGCTCACTTTTTGGTTGTGAAGACTACAAATTCAGTGGAGGACTACGCAAAACTCTACAATAATGAGGTAGTCAGGTTGCATGGGGTTTCTTTGTCTATCATCTCAGATAGAGGTCCTCAGTTTACCTCTCATTTATGGAAATCATTTCAGAAAGGTCTTGGTACCTAGGTTAATCTCAGCATAACATTTCATCCACAGATAGATGGTCAGGTAGAACGTACCATTCAGACCTTAGAGAACATGTTGAAAGATTGTGTGATTGACTTCAAGGGTAGTTAGGATAATCACTTACCTCTCATAGAGTTCACCTATGATAACAATTATCATTCTAGTATTCAGATGACCCCTTATGAGGCATTATATGGGCGTAGATGCATATCTCCGATTTGTTGGTTTGAAATAGGTGTAGCAACATTGATTGGGATAGATTCGGTTCACAAAGTTTTTGAGACAGTTCAACTCATCAGAGATAGACTTAAGACAACCCAAAGTCGTTAGAAATACTATGCAGATGTGTGGAGAAGGGACTTAGAGTTTGAGGTTGATGATTGGGTTTTCCTTAAAGTGTCACCTATGAAGGGGGTGATGAGATTTGGCAAGAAAGAGAAGCTCAGTCCCAGATATGTAGGTCTTTACATGATCTTGAAAAGGGTTGGTAAAGTTCCTTATGAATTAGAGTTTCCAGCAGAACTAGCAACATTCCATCCAGTCTTTCACATTTCCTTGTTGAAGAAGTGTGTGGGTGATCCAGCATCAATAGTACCATTAGAAAGTGTGGCTGTGAAGGATTGGCTCACTTATGAGGAGGTTCCAGTTGAAATTCTTGATCGTCAGGTTCGAAGGTTGAGAAATAAAGAAGTCGCTTCAGTGAAGGCTATGTGGAGGAGTCAGTACGTAGAGGGAGCTACTTGGGAAGCCGAAGCAGCCATGAAGGCCAAGTAACCTCATCTCTTTCCTTCCAATTCTGTTCCAGTCTCTAAGTTTACTCTTGCGAAAATTCAGTCTTAGTATCATGCTCTTCAAGTTAGTCTCTCATTTTCAGCATATTTGCATGTTCTTGGAGCTCAATTAAGTCAGAATCAGTTTCTAATACTTAATATTAGGGTTTGCAGCTCCTTCCCTCCGTACTCAGCTAGTTAGACTTCATTCGATGATGAATTTTTCCAAGGGGGAGATATTGCAACACCTCAGAGCTTATCAGATTAGAGAAACATAAAATATGTGAACCACGATAGGGTTCACGGGCCGTGAAAGGAACCACAGTCTGTCAACCTATCCGTGGTTCATACCTAGCCCAAGAATGGTGGACCACGAGACCCTTCATAGGCCGTGGACCACCACACAAGTCGTACTGGTGCTCGTGGGAGTGAGACAGAACCTCCCAGGCACTGATGTTAAACCAAAGATCCCTCCACAGGCTGTGGTCTTGATGACGGACCATGGGAGGGTCCGTGGACCTAAGCCAGCAGACCACCTGCCAAAGTGAAGGACCACGGTGGCCTTCACAGTCCGTGGTCCTCCACACGGTCCGTTGTAGGTCTCGTGGACAGGACCCTCGGAACTAATAGCCACTGCCAGCAGAACACGACCTAGTCGATGGGTCGTGGTCCTAGTGACGGTCCTTCACTAGCGCCGTGGTCGTTCCTGAAAACATTTAAGTCAACGGTCGTTTGGTATTTTACCCTATGTGTAGGACACCTAAATTACGTCGTTTAACCCCTAAACTACGTAGTTTTGGTCAGTTTGAGCCTAGTAACTTAGTCAGAACTACCATAAGCGTTTCATTCACCAAAAATTCATCAGACTTAGAGTAAAAAGAGAATAATCAAATGATAGCTTTCTCAAGAACACGCAACAAGGTTTCTCCAGTTCCACCACCGAAATCCAAAGATTTCTCCGTGAATTTCATCACTAGTTATGTGAAATTTCACTAGTGGATTCCTTTTGTCCACTAGGTCCCTAGAATTTAGTCAAATTCTTGATTCCCTACATATTGTTTAGACCTAGGGGTTCTAGAACTTGAGAGAATTATTGTGATTTAGCTGTTATAGTGTTAATAATTAGATTATCATGTTTTCGTAATATTTTTGTTTAGTTCCATTCATGAAATTCAAAAACCTAGTTGTGTAGATTGGTTTAGTTCATGAACTACACTAGCTAGGTTAGATAACAGATATACATGCCTCTGATTTCAAATGTTTCATTACCAGTATTTAAATATTGCATTCTCAGTTAGCATGTGAGAACACTGAGCTATCCAATAAATTTCAGTTATGTTATATTATACACATTTTCAGTTCGGAGTAGACTTAACACCAAGTTGTACTGGGTTTCAACGTACCCTCATAGTCCCCCCCGTAGGTTTGCAAGTTCCCTCTGTGGGCATTATATTTAGTGATCACGCCAGTCATACCTTTATACCCCTGGCAAGGTATATTGGGTCCTCTCGATGAGCGTATACATCAGACTCCACATTTAGCTCACGTGGTTTTATGTCGGTTAACAGTAGCTCCCACAGTCAGACTCTAGTGCATTTGACCATGTTTTCAATTATGCATCTCAGTATCCAGTCTCAACATGTCATGTTAATAATCAGTACTTGGTCATTACATTCACTTCAGTCTTTTTCAGTTATATTCAGTATTTACATTATTGTTTAGATCATATCAATGCTCAGTTGTGTTTTGGTTCAGCTTATATATTTGTTCAGTTATATTCTATATCCTGCATGCTCAGTACATTCCAAGTACTGAAGCATACTCTGCGCTACATCCTTTCACGATGTAGGTTCAGGTACTCAGCATCCAAATCATGCGTAGATTGGTTTCCGATCCATACTTAGCAACTTCAGTGGTGAGTCCTCATATTTCGAGGACAATAGACATGTTTTACCCTTTAGTCTTTTATTTCGATTTTAGTTTTGCCAGAGTTAGCTGGGGCCATGTCCCAACAACTCTAGTCAGGTAGAGGCTTTTTTAGACATAGCTTAGATTTTGCTTTAGGTTTTGAGTGATTGTCTAGTATCACTAAACTCTCAGATTTTATTTATATATTCAGATCATTATTGGGTATTCCCCATATTTAATTTTTATCATGTTTTAACCTTCCACATAGTATCTTATGTTCAGTTGTTTAAGTATGATTATGATATGCCAGCTCAGGGTTAGCTTAGGGTCACTCGTGATCCTAGGTCTCGTGTATACGTCAAGGGAGTAGCCTTGGGGAATGACACAAGTTCTTTGCATCGTATTTTCCTAAAACAATTTATATACCCTGTGTGATTTTTGAGCTACTACACAAAAATGATTTAATGGAGTTCACGTCTTAAGTATAGCGGGGGCGGTTGACCAATAATGTGAAATTCTATTGTGACAAAAATGTTATAATTCAAAATTTAATTATAAAGGATAATATTGCACGTTTGGTATTTGACTTAGTGATATATTTTAATTCTAATATTTGCAATATATAACTCGGTATATTTGATCATTTACTAATCAAAATGTACCTTTTTATAGGAAATATGTCATATTTGGACTACTTCTAGAGGTATTATCATCAATTATTGAAGTAGTTACAAGTTTAACATAACACATGAAATATTAAATGATGAAACAATTAATATTTTTGAAAATTTATGAATATTCACAAAAGGCTAAAAATATTAACCAATTTTCTGGTATCTGGTACAAGGCGGTTCCCTTGCGCGTTCGCACAGAGAGGGCAACTAGAGCACACCAATCGAGAAGGTTCATAGGTGCATTCGTGGGTGAACAGTTCTCCACAATTGCAACATTGTTCCCGCTTTCACGAGCCTTAGCAACCTAGTGGGCTGCGTTTGGGGCACCTTGCCCGTGTTCGCAGACCCCATTTTACAAACCTGGCAGTGT
>JAJONQ010057378.1:0-11701 GCA_036250385.1 Solanum microdontum
AATTAACCAAATATTAATTAAAACAAAATCTTTTTGAGACTATTTTCAAATATTCCTAAAATATACTAATTAATATATACATCATTATGTAAAACATATATATTGTTCAAAAAATTATAAAAATGACAGAATTACTTTAAACTAACTTGAAAATATATTTTGAATTTTATAAAGTCAATTATTTCAACTCGTTTGGAATTTAAGAAGCTTGATGATTAATTTACATCGGGGATGGTCGAAATTGGGCGTCAACAGTTCTTGCATGAAACTCAGCTAGTTGTGTAGATTCATTTAGTTCATGAATTACACTTGCTAGGTAAGTTTATTCAGATATACATGCCCCAATTAAGAATGTTTCATTATCAGTATATTAATGTTGCATTTTCAGTTAGGATTTCAGTATTTTGAGCTATTCAGTATTACAAAAATTCAGTTATAATGTGTTACTTACATAATCAGTTGGGAGTAGGCTTAATACCGAGTGGACTAAGGTTCAGACACCCTCATAGTCCGAGAACTACGTGCACCTGTAGGATTAGTCCCCTATGTTGGGTAACATACTTAGTGATCACGCTAGTCATGCCTTTATACCCCTGGCAAGGTATATTGGGTCCTCTCGATAGGGAGATACATCGGACTCCACAGATAGATCTCGTGGATTTATGTCGGTTAACAGTAGCTCCCACAGTCAGATTTTAGTGCATTGACCAGGTTATCAGTTACAGTCCAATATTCAATCTCAGCATGTCATGTACTTGGTCATTGCATTCAGTTTAGTTCATATTCAGTATATTCAGAATATTTTAGTATTTCCATCACGATCATATTATATCATTGCTCTTATTGCTTTGTTTAGTTATGTATATGCTGTTCAACTTTATCCTATCATGCATGCTCAGTACCTTTCAAGTACTGGCGCATACTCTACGCTATATCTTCTCATGATGTAGATTCAGGTCCTCAGCATTCAAATCACGCATAGATCGGTTCCTAATCTCTAGTTCAGCAACATCAATGGTGAGTCCTCATTCTTCGAGGATGATTAGCATGTTATCTTTTAATTTTTAGACTTTCAATTTTAGTTTTGCTAGAAGTTAGCTGGGGCATGTCCCAACAACTCAAGTTGATGGGGAACTCTGTAAAAGTCGGCGAGCTAAAGTCTCAGTCGGCGACTCGCCTAACAGATCGGCGAGATTGACTTTATTTGCCGTTTGAACACCCAAATTGTTGGGAGTTCTGTAAAACTCAGCCAGTCAAAATACCACTTGGTGCATCGCCGAGTGGTTTGGCGGGCGCGACTTACTTCGCTGAATGGAGTGCGAACTGGAAGGTTTTAAAGGCCAAACAATTTAAAATTTCAAAATCCTCCATCTTCTCCCATTCTCAACTCTTGTACTCTTACCCCGATACTATATTGCTCATATTTTCTGCATTTTTACTTTCATTTCATTGGGATCTCTGCTCGAGATTGGTTTTGGAACTTTGCCGCCGAGCACTTCAATTAAAATTTCGACATAAAGGTTGGTTTACCGAACCCCGTACTCTAAATTTGTGGTTGAACTCGAATGTAATCGGTAAATTGTTGTAGATAATTGTTGAGTAGTATGATTTTTTTTTAATTTTTGGAATGCCCGTCTTGAATTGAATTTGTGCCTAATTGCTAGTAAATGATCGATTCCCATGTTTTTGCTTGTTAAAATTGAGTCTTAAGTGTTGGGTTATGCTAAATTTGTGTTGGATCTAGTGGGGTGAAGTCTGAGTAACCCCAGATTGTGCTAAATGTTGGATTTTTCCTAATGATGGAGCGATTGGCTTTATTCTTAAGGGTAAAAGACGTTAAATGGCCAATTTTGGCCAAATCGGGGGAAATCTGAGTATTCCAAAGGTATGGGTAGTATGGGTCTTGATTGCACTTCATAGTGCATGTGTTTAATTTTTTTTTTGTGGGCTGTGGGTTGAGTTTTGAAGAAAGGGGTAGAAAACTGGCACAAACGGCTATTTGGCTAGGTCGAGCTCGCCGATTGGTTCGGCGGTTCGCCTAAGTCCCCCTAGATCGCCCTTAATTTCTCTAAATATTGAGTTTATGGTCAGTAACTTTCAGCGATATGCATGTGCTCGCCGAGTTCACTCGGTGACTCGCCGAAAGTCCTTCTGGATCGCCCTTTTGTGCCCCTAAATCCTTAAAATACACTGTAACTTTCGGTGATTCGCCAAATGGCCTTGGACATCAACGACCAACTTTGGTTTTTTGAAATTTTGTGCTGTAACTTTTGGCGGGCCTGATCTGGATCGCCAAAGTGATTCGGTGACTCGCCGAACGGTTAAGCGAGTCTTCCTACAACTCATTTTCTGCACTATTTCTAAATTTTTTTTCTAACATCTTCTATATTGTTTGCAGGAATAGCTAGAATCAATATGACTGGTAGTGACATGTCGCCTCAAAAGCAGGCATGAGGAGTCATTATAAATGAGGAAGCAACTGCTTTCAAGCTAAGGCCAAGAAGCTACCTCCAAAGGGAGGAAAGGGAAAGGGCAAGACCCGTGGCCGAGACACCGGAGGCCAGCTCCGACAGTGAGAGAGTCTAGAGACTCATCTCATCTCATATGACAATGAGGGGGAGTCAGAGGTTTCTCAGGCTTCTATCTCTGAACCTGCGGATGATCAGTTGTTGCAAGCCCGGAGAGAAGAGCTTCGCTCCAAGGCGGTGCATGATCCGTCTAGGATCCCGGTAGCTCAAACTCTTCATCCTCCTCCAGCTCCAGCATAGACTGTGAACCCTACGCCACCAGTTCGGGGTGCTCCTCCCCGGTCACTCAACCAGTTAAAGGTTGAGGGATTGAGGACCATCTTAGAGGAGAAGAGATTGTCCACAAATGGTATGGTGGACAAGTATCCAGCAGTGTGGGACACTCTTAGGTTCGACAAATTTAACATCTTCACCAAGCCCCGTGGCCCATATATTCCCACGTGGGTCCAGGAGTTCTACACATCCTATAGTGACTTAGTGCCTTAGGGGAAGAAAAAGGCTAGTGCCTTCAAACCAGTGGACTTTGTGGTGGTCCGAGGGAAAAAGGTTAAATGCATCAATGATGATATAAATGCAGTATTCGACCATGCCTCCGACTTTATACATGACTACCAGAGTATAATCACGATAAAGACTCTGGAGGATTTGAAAGGTTAGTTGGCCCCTTTGTTTTCTGACACCACCCCGAGGTGGATTGAGGCCGGAGCACCGATAGAGTTGAAAGATCTCAATGTAGCTGCTAGATATTGGTTTGGGTTCATCAGTAGCACTATCATGCCGTCACAGAATGAGTCCATTTTCTGCCACCCAAAGGCGGCATGTCTTGGGTCTATTATAGCCAGGAAGTGGCTAGATTTGGGACTGATTATAGAGTAGGAGATGGCCATGAGGGCTAAGAAGAGATAGATGCCGCTTCCATTCCAGTGTTGATCACTGAGCTTTCCAGACGGGCCTGAGTTCCACGAGATGAGAAGAGGGATGTCGAGGATACACCTACATCTTCTACCGACATTCGATGTATAGAGGCCAAATATCAGCGGGACAAGGCTTACAGGAGGAGGTCAGCCTCGGTGGACACATCCCCAAAGGTTGATATTGATACGCTACTTGTAGAGGCAGCCATGCCTACTCCGGCCCTTAAGCTGTCAGGTACTTCTAGCTCCATTCCTTCTGCTACTCCAGGTACTTCTACTACACCGTGCCCCCTAAATCTGTTGCTGCTTCTAGTCCTCTGATCACCCAGGCGATGCTATATAAGATGGTGCATTTGACCTAATTCACCGATGTGCGTGCCTCCCAACTAGAGGCCACGATTCCTGGGATGATCGAGAGAGACATTGTTGCTGATTTAACACCTCTCAGAGCTTCGATTAATGCCCTTACAACGAGAGTAGAGGTGTGAGAGATAGGGTAGGGAGCCACTGATGCGGGGCTGACCTTAAAGGCCGACATTATTGGGTTGAGAAAAGATGTGGACCAGCTGAAGTCCACTGATTTTAGCTCCTTATTTTGTATGGTGGAGATCCAAATGACCCGAGGATAGATATTCCAACTTGTTCTGAGGTGCCTCTGGCGACCACCGGAGATGAGATTAGAGCTGATATTGCTGTTGTTGAGTCTGAGGCTGAGACTGATGAGAATCAGTTTGATGTTCGGGAGGAGGCTGTTTATGAGGACCTGGATGACTTAGAGGGTGCCATATACGAGACAACTAGATAGGCCTCTCTGAGAGATACTTCGATGGTGGGCTCCAGCGTAGCCAAAGATGCCGAGACACCGGCACTGATGCCTAAACAGATGGAGCGACGAACATGCAGACTTCACCCCAGGCTTAGCATGGCAGGATGACCCTTACCTTCACTCTCTGTTACTTTTCTGCCTATTTTAATTTTTAGTTGCATTTGAGGACAACTGCCTATTTTGTTGGTGGGGTGAGGTATTTCCATACCTCAATCTTTTGTGAATATTGATTTTGGTTGTGTTTTGTGAATATTGAGCTTATTTGGTTTATATATATATATATATATATATATATATATATATATATATATTGGTTGTGGTATTGTAGTTTTTCTTAGCTTGTGGCCTATTGTTTTGATATAAAAGTGGTTTTGAACCAAATTTAACTTTTTTTGCCACCTCTTGTATGTGTGATTGTGGCTGTTCTTGTACAAATTTGAGCGTCGATTGTGGTCAATACCGATGACTTGAATATTGCTCTTAATTGAACAAAATGAATGTGCGGCTACAATGAGGTTAACGAAGTTACATAGGCAATATGTGAAATTTGAGCATCTTGTTGTGACTAGCCGATTGTCAATGAAGTCTCTTATGATGAGCATTGCACGCTAGCTAGAAAGTTTGGAGTCTTGTTTGATAATTTATCAATGCCTTGTGTGGTGAGGTCATCTTGAAAATTGTATTTGATGACACCTAGAATTTACCCCGTTGGTCCGATTGATTGAGTGAAGCAAGCAATTGAAATAATCTTAGGAAAGAATTTTGAGAGTGAACTAATTTGATAATATACCTCTTTGTGGCCACCCTTGTGAGATGTGTGAACCTTGCTTGGCACCTTTTGAGCCTATTCTTTTCTTGGAAGAAACTTAAACAAATTTTACCTCTTTATCCCATCACCCATAAGTTTCATGAAGTATTGGTATGTTTGAATAGCCAACTTAGGCCAAAAGCCTAAGATGGGGGTGTGGTGAAAAAAAAGGAAAGTCAAGAAGTGTAAAGATCCCCCCTTTAATGGATTGTTTTAAAAAAAAGATGGAACCCTCCATATACAAAAGAAAAGAAAAGAAAGAAGAGAATTAGAAGAAAAGAAAAGAAAATGACTAAAAAAGAGAAAAAGTCGTGAAATAAAGTTGTGAAATGGGGTATCCAGTGATTCATGTGAAATTGAATAATGGGGTGGATTATGACCATGTTTAATATGCTAAAAAAAGGAGGAAAGTGATGTTCAGGCCATACTTCATGAAGGTAGAAGCCACTAAGCTTAAATGACCATACCTTTACACTCAGCCCCGTTACAAGCCTTGAAAAAAACCTTTGTGATCTTGTGTGTGCTGATACGAATGTTGATTGGAAATAAGGGTAAACCTATGGGTGGAGTTATGCATATGTTCATCTTTGTGAGTGTGAGAGTTGTATGTGATTCCGGTACTTTAAATTGTTGAGAAATTTTGTGTGAATATGGAATCATCTTTGTTATGAGGGCATTTGAATACTTCTGTTGAGCTTGAACTTGCATTTCAAGCAAGCATTGTGAGCTTGAGTACACTTGATGATGGTGAGTCACAATTTGAAACATTGAGTGCACAATTGATCATTGTATGAGTAGTTTGAACCTTGTTGGGTGCATTCATATTGAGTCTTATGCAACATTATTTGTAGACATACTTATTGAACTGCTGATCTGGAGTTTTACTTGAGGACAAATAAAAGTTTAAGTTGGGGGTGTTGATGAGTCCGAGATTTTGACTCATTTAGGGCTTTGTTTTGATATTATAAGTGTCCACAAATGCCTATTTTATGCTCTAAACTGATGCTAAAGTGTTTATTTGCAGCTATGGAGGCTAAGGAGCAAGGCAAGGATATTACCGGACAAAAAGGAACCAAAAAGCTGAAGAAGTGAAGAAAAGCAATCCTGGTGATCGCCAAGACCACTCGGCACACCGCCTAGTGGCGATTTATCTCTCTTAAAGTTACAGCGTGCCAGCCCTGGAAAAAAACCAAGTTGGCAACAAAAATGGACAATCTGCGAATCACTGATCCACTCCGCAACAACAAGTTGGATCGCCTAAAGTTACAGAACCTGGGAGTCTAATGACCAATGCAAAATGGAGATAGAAGAGAGCAAAGGGCGGATCACCGAATTACTCGGCGAGACCTGACTTATTCCTCCAACTGGACTTCTAGGCTATACTTTGGGCAACTATAAATTGGAATTTTAAATGAAATTTGAGTAGTTCTCTCCCAGTGATTGCACTTTCCATTCTAGAGTTAGAGTTTTCTCTTAGTGTTTCAGTTCTTATTGTAGAGTTTGAGGATTTCTAAGCTTAATTTTGAGGATTTGCAAGTGGGTTTCTGAATTTCTTCAATTTAGACCAATTCTCTATTTTTATGATGTGTAGCTAAAACCCCAATTCATGGGGTGTGATTATGGGCTGAATTATCTTATGTGTATTGTTAATTAGTGATTTAAATGCTTAATTAAAGTGGGTTTAATTGATAGCTGTGTTTTAAACTAAGAATTGAAGTTGCAAATGCAAGTCGAACTTAGAACTCTAGACTTGCTTGAAAAAGAGGTTTTAGAATTAAAGCTTTCAATTGATGATTGTAGTTATTGGGTTGATATGGGTTTAGCTCGATAGAGTAAATCTGTCACACCCCGAGCCTACACCGATGGAGGGACTGGCACTCGAGAACCATTGTTGGCCCCAAGCAAACCCTTGGCCTGGCTTAACTCTTAGCGGAAGGCTTACTCATGATAAAAATATTTTAAAAAGTAAACTGAAATCTCAATAGATATCTTTGAATGTATAAAGAAACATTCACTTGCCAAAATGGCACTCAAGTCTCAAACATCAAAACAGGAATGGAAAGACTCAAGAACTAACATAAACTAACTGTCTATAAAGCCTTTAACAACTAGATGGACGTCAGGACAAGACCCACGATATCCTAGTAAACTAAAATGATAAAGTAATAAAAAGGGACCTCCGGAAGCAAGGTGGCTCACCAACAACTCTGAAGCTCAACTAGAATCAACGATGCGCTGGATGCTGATCCTGGTTACCTGTATCTGCATCATAAAAGATGCAGGCACCCTGGCATCAGTACATTGAATGTAATAGCATGCGAGGGGAATTCTAAAACAAGAGATAAGGTTGAGAGGAAATGGAAGAACATACCTAGGCTCAACTCAACTCAACTTAACTCATTTCAATATAAAGCAATAATATGAATGCAATAGAAATAAAAACTTTTAAAACAAGGATAACAACTCTATGTATGGAGAAATAAAATAGTAACTCAGTTTGTATGTAAAGATACAATATAATAACCTCTGTTTGTATATAAAAATACAATTAACACTGTGTATATAAGAATACTAAATACTTCTGTGGGAGTTTCTCTAACCGACAACCATTACTTAAGAGCTATGTGATGATACAAAGTTTTGCCTCGCGCTGCCAAGGCCGTCCTATACCTTGCCAGGGGTATAGAACCTAACTACTAAGTGGATCCACTAGTCCATGCTTAAAGCACTAAGGAATCATCTAAAAAATATGACCATTTTCTACCCATGATGGCTACATGGTTTATGGGAGTTGGGAGTTGTCTGAACTCTCCCCCATATCGGTACTCAATACTACTCCTAAAATATACTAACTCATATGTTTAAAAACATAACTCTTTCTATGTTTTGAGATCATTATTCAAAAACTTGCCTAAAGGCTTTCTAGGAAATTAGTGTTTCCTCTCTTGCTTAATTACGAAAGCATTTACTTTGTACTGAAAAACTAGCTCAAAGGCTCTATTGGAAATCGGTGTTTCCTTTCTTGTTTAAATGTGAAAACATTTTTACTCTTTGGGAATACATAGTCCCCATATACTATTTTGAAGAAATGAACTTCACTCTTTACTCTTTACTCAATTCAAAACTCAAGTCCTAAAACAAGTTTAAAGCATTAGTAAAAGACTTTTGAAAAGACTAAGAACTCTCTAGACTTGGCTCTTAACTTTCCTTGAATTTGAACTTATGGATTCAAGGTTATGATTCATGTTTATGGATGATATCATGATGTCTAGACATACCTTAGAGTGTAGAAATCAACTAGAAAACATAGGTACGTTTCAAGGGAACTCAAACAGAAAGAAGTGGGAAAGGGTAGAAGACCTAGCGACCCTGGAGCTCTGAGTGGCACCTGGCGCCAGAGGCAAAACAACAAAATTGGAATTGGGGCGCTTTGAGTGGCGCGACGCCCCATTCCCTCAAACACTGATGTGGGGAGCTCTGAGTGGCACAACGCCCCTCCTCTTTTCCCCAGAATTTTGACGAATTTTCTTGTTCGTTTTTCGACCCTAATTCGTCTAGATTCGATTGGTTCCTTCCCCAAACACTTAGATTCCAATACCCAACCAAAGTATATGAGAATCTAATCAAAACTAATCTCAAATTTTATCAAACTAACTCAAAAACTTCTCAAGAACTCAACAATTAAGAACTCAATCGAAACTTCAACAAAATCTATCAAAAACTCAATTTCTCTACTTTCAAGAACATGAATATGCTGAAATAAATCATGATTGGTGCTTGGGTGAACGAACCCAACGCTATGTGATCTCACATACCTTGTAGGGATTAACCCTTGGCGAAATCCACAAGCGAAATCTCAAGAACGACGAACTTTGGCTCTTTCTCCTATTTTCTCCTCTTTTCTCTTCTCTCAAAGCCCCAGCGTAATTTTGTGAAACGTAAACTGAATCCAATCAGTTTAGACCCTAATCAATTCACTAAAAACGAACTAAACTAATTGGGTATGGAAAAGACCAAAATAGCCTTTAAAATCCGGTTAACTTTCCTTATCTAGTCAGGCCAACTTCGAACGGGCAAATCTCCCTCATACGACCTCGAAATTTAGCAAAGTCGGTGGCGTTGGAAATATAATTCAAAGACATTTCATTTAATATCTTATAGCCCACCTAAATCATCATGTGCTGAGAGTTATGGTCATTTGAAATTGACCCAAAACTAATACTTAGCAAAACTTGCCAGACTTTCCAAATTTGATCTTTCCAAAAATGGTTTCTTTCTATTTCTTGTTCTTTCAAATAACGAGGTGTTACAATTTCTTCCCTTTGGGAAAATTTGTCCTCGAATAAGATTACTCTTAGTAGGCTAAGGGCGTAACACCTAACATTCAGCTCAAACACCCAACAAGCAAATCTAACACATTAAGTATATCAATTAAGGAGTACTAAGAAGAGAATTAGTACCTTGATCTGTAGTTTCTCTGGGCTCAAAGAGATGTGGATATCTCTTCTTCATATCTTCTCAGCTTCCTAAGTATCTTTCTCAACAAACTGATTTTTCCATAGAACTTTGAATGATGCTACCTCCTTGGTCCTCAACTTGCAAACTTGACGATCTAGAATCTGAACCGAAATCTCCTCATAAGACAAGCTATCTTTAATACCAATATCTTTTGTTGGGATTATCTGTGAAGGATCGCCCATACACTTCTTCAACATAAAAATGTGAAACACTGAATGAACTGCTGCTAACTTTTGTGGTAGCTCCAACTCATAAGCTACATACCAATCCTTTTGGATATTCTGTAAGGACCAATATACCGGAGACTAAGCTTCCCCTTCTTACCAAATCTCATAACACCCTTCATGGGTGAAACCTTCAAGTATACCCAATCATCTACTTCAAACTCTAAGTCTCTCCTCCTAACATCCGTGTAGGTTTTTGACGACTCTGCGTTGTTTTCAACCTTTCTTGAATAACTCTCACTTTCTCCATAGCTTGATGAACTGAGTCTGGTACTATCAACCCAACTTCACCAACCTCAAACCATCTAATAGGAGATCTGTATCTTCTCCCATAAAGAGCTTCATAAGGAGCCATCTGGATGTTGGAATGGTAACTATTGTTGTAAGCAAACTCAATGAGAGGTAGGTGATCATCCTAATTACCCTTGAAATCAATCACGCAGGCCCTCAACATATCTTCTAAAGTCTGAATAGTGCGTTCTTCTTGACCATCCGTCTGAGGATGAAAAGTAGTACTCAAGTTTACCTTTGAACCCAAGCCTTTCAAGAGTGACTTCCAAAACTGTGCAGTAAATTAGGCACTTATAACTGAAATAATAGACACTGTGACTCCATGAAGTCTTACTACCTCTTGGATATATAGCTTAGCATAGTCTTCTGTTGAATGAGTAGTTTTTACCGGTAAAAAGTGGGTTGATTTTGTCATTCGATCAACAATCATCCTAATAGAATTATGTTGCCTGCGAGACCATGGCAAACCTGTGATGAAATCCATATTGATCATCTCCCACTTCTATTCTGGAAGTTCTATATTTTGATCCATACTACCGGGTCTTTGGTGCTCTACTTTAACTTGTTGACAATTCGGGCATTTAGCAACGAACTCAGCAATACCTTTCTTCATACTATTCCACCAATATACTTCTCTCAAGTCACAATACATCTTTTTGGAACCTGAATGAATAGAATATCTGGAGTTATGGGCTTCCTCCATGATCCTCTCTTGGAGTTTATCCACCATTGGTACACACAATCTACCTTGATACCTCAATACACCATCTCCCCCTTCTTCTAAAGCCATTGCTTTTTGCTTATGAACATTTGCCTTCAATTCAAGAAAAATAGGATCTTGGTCTTGTTTCTCTTTCATTTCTGATACTAATGATGATTCAGCCCCATTTATCACGACTACTCCTCCTTCGGTGGAATCCATTAGTCAAACTCCTAATCGTGCAAGTCTGTGCAGATCTTTTGCTAACTTTTTCTTTTCCTCTTCAACAAGGAAGGTACTACCCATAGACAACCTTCTCAAGGCATCAACAACAACATTAGAGTTACTTGGGTGATATATAATACTCAAATCATAATCTTTGAGTAACTCTAACCATCTTCTCTGTCTGAGATTAAGCACTTTGTGACTAAACACATCCTGGAGACTGTTGTTGTAACATCTCGTATCCAAAAATAGACCAACCATCATATTTCCAGAAGTTGTAGGTGCAACCCACGAACCGTATGGTAACCCACGGTCTATCCTGGTGGTCTGTGGAGGGCCACCTGTAACCCTTCCCAAAAAAGTCTAGAAAATTATTCTAAGTCCAGACTACGCCAAGACCTACAGACCGTAGGTCAGACTATAGTCCGTGGTCTAGGCCTTGGTTTAGACCCCCACAAAACCCATTCTCTGACGCCAATCGACGGATTGACAAGACGGACCGTTGATCCATCCACGGTCCGTCGATGGATTCAGTAGATTTTGTGTCAGGGATCATTTGGTATTTTCCCTATGCGTTGGACCCCTAAAATACATGGTTTTGGTCAGTTTTAGCCTAGTAACACTACAAGAAAATTGTGAATTACTTGGGGATTTTCCTAGGGATTAG
>JAJONQ010057379.1:0-12471 GCA_036250385.1 Solanum microdontum
CCCCCCCCCCCCCCCCAATAATAAAAATTGAGTTTTTCATACTTGGTTAAATTTTTCAAAGTTATTTAAGAAGTCAAATATTTTTAGTCAAATCGTTGGTCAACCGCAACTTAGCAGGCAATTCGAGGGCCTAACACCTTCTCGGAATGTAAATTGAACCCCGAACCCCCTTTTATTTTCAACTGGTTTTATTCTGTTTAAGTCATTTGAAAAATGATAAGTTTTCTTGATTTCTTTCAAAAATTAAGTGGCGACTCTATTTGGAAAATTGATTTTTCTTACAGTTATAAATTAAGTTAATTTTTTAAAAACTAGTCAATTTCTTTTATTTATTTTTCGAGTAAAACATTACCATGTTCCGGTATGCTAACAGTTTGGGTGTGGGTTCCATGAGAGAACCATTGAATTGGGTTCTGTGAGAGAATCATTGAATTGTGTTGTGTATCTACTTGTGTGATTACGTTCATATCTAATGATGATTGATATTGGGAGACTGTATGTTCGTCTAAATTGATAACCAATGTGTATTATTGAGAATGTGGGATGCTATATTGATCCTGAAAAGATGATTAATATTGTATATGTTCGGTATATGCCTGTTTATAATGTTGTGGTTACTTGTATGTGTTTCACTTATTGGGATAGCCGTGTGATCCTACCAGTTAATTGTGGTTGTGTACTGATATTGCACTTGCTTGTTCTTTGTTGAGTACAGGGCATCTTCAGGCGGCTATTGATAGATCTCAGCTAGGTGACTATTGAGCGTGACCGAATCCAAGGGTGAGCCAGTTCTTTCAGGCTGCCATGAATCTCTCTTGTTTAAGTCCACTCTTTTCGGACTCAGACTATTTGTTTAAGGTGTTGTTTAGTTTCGGGGTTGTACCCCTTGTTCTTAGAGTTATCGTTAGTAGAGTTTTGGTACAATGACTTTGAGGTTCTAGGTATTTAATTCTGCATTTGTTTAGTTAATTAACTTGCTTCCGTAACTTAGTTGCCTTAGTTTTGGTTTAGTTGCTTAGTTTGGGTTGTAGTAGTGGTTCTCTCACCGGACGGTTAGTGTGGGTGTCAATCTCGACGGTCTGGGTCGTGACAATCTCCTTTCTGATTATCTAGGTTTTTGTCACCCTAGCTTTTCCTCTCTAACGAAGGGGTTATCTTGTTTGCTTCATTCCTCGTGATTGAGCTCTAAGCGGTGTTCATTTGGAGATAAATATGGAACTTCCTTTTTTCCCTTTGTTTTCAATTATTTCCTATTATCATTTGATAAGTTATTTTTCTCATTTTGATGAAGTTTATTTTTCTAAAATAATAATATGAATTACCTGAAAAAAATATTTTTTGAAAAAGTATTTCCCAAACACACTCTCAGTTTGTCACGACTTGAGACTATCCTCTAGTCGTAACACAATACTTAGAACCACAAGTGACCCAAGCTAACCCATGGTCTGGCATAACACTATGATTCAAACAAATAATAACTGAAGATAACTTAAGCGGAAGCTAAATTGAGATAAATCCAAAACAACTTAATAGTCAAAATAGAATTCATTTGAACAAATAATAAAGCTAAAAGACTGTCTAACTGTCTGAAAGCCTCTACTAAAATTAGTTGTTGGGACAAGCCTCCAACTAACTCTAATTAACTATCTGAAACTGAAAGATTAACATAATGGAACAACAATAGCTCTTGTCCTTGAAAGATGAGGACTCACCAAGCTCATTTGTTGAGATGATACAACAATTCTACTATTTGCGAGTTGGATACTGAGAGTATGAATCTATATTATAAGACAATATAGCGCAAAAGAGTATGTGTCTAGTACTTTGAATATATTGAATATGTGAGATAGACATAATAATCTATCAAGTTGAACATGATAAATCTAAGATGATGAACTGAATATAAAACTGAAATAAATTAGATGATGCAATGACCAAGTAATAATTATAAGCATGACTAATCAACATTGTGTTGAGTAGATTGAAATACAAGGTCATCAAATATCTGGGACTGAACTGTGGGAGATACTATTAATCGACATACTCCATCTGAGCCAAACGGAGTCCAACATATACCCTAGTTAAAAGGGTACTTTATACTTTGTCAGGGTACGAACATTGTTACTAAGCTGATGTCCAAAAAGGACTAAGTTGTCAGTCCTGATCTGACATGTGACCCTTGAAACTTACATTGTCACGTAGTTGTAAGA
Organism: Solanum microdontum; assembly: GCA_036250385.1. Lineage (NCBI taxonomy): Eukaryota > Viridiplantae > Streptophyta > Magnoliopsida > Solanales > Solanaceae > Solanum > Solanum microdontum. Next base: position 2,211 of record JAJONQ010057379.1, read on the forward strand.
CTTAAGGATTGCTACTAAAGGTTTCAGTCCTAACTGACGGGTGAGATTTCATCCCTATGTATGCTTGGTGATAAGCAATACTCCCAACTGAATTGTACTATACTCCCAACTGAATTATACTGGTAAACCACATAATATTGATAATACTGGTTACCTCAATAATTGAAATTTGAGACTGAAATAATAAATATTTTATTTGAAATTAGCATATACATGTGGAGCTGAAAGATTGAAGGTACAACTTATCAAAACAAATTTTGTCATCCTAGATGAAATATGTAAGTTAAGCAACACAATTCAAAGATATGAATTTTCCCTATCCTGAGGGCTTGCGAAAATAACCATATAAAAAAATTAAATTTTAGGTACAAACATGTATTTATGGGATATTCATGAAGAAAAAAAATTGAAATAAGATGTTATTCATGCTTTTTATATGAACCCTAGGCTTTGTAGAATTCGATTAACCGATCCTACCCAGACAGGGCTAATATGCTCAAAGGAGTGTCAATTAACAGAGTATTACTAACTAAATTAGGTAGAAAAGTATAATTTTTTAAAATTTATGTACAATATTATAGTGTAAATATTTTTATATTATCTTTCCCGTCTCTTAATAAAAATCTTGAGTCAACTACCGGCTCTTTACTTTTTCAAAATACTTCTTTGACTTCTCCTTCCATGCAAACACTATAACATAGAGATATCATTGTGTTAAGTGTGGGAAGTATATTGGATGTGAACTAACGTTATAAGGGAATCCTAGTATATGAAGAGTGTTTATGTCCTAATATCAAGAAAATAAAAGGTCATGAAGCCTTCTTTTCAACGCCTTCGACTGTTCGTCAATCCAAGTTTTGTGCTAAAAGTTATGCCCATTTTACTGGGCTCTACGTATTTTGTGTGATCCGCCACGCGGCTAGGAAGCAAGGTTAGTGTTACTGTTAAGGTTGTGCGTGCACATTTCTTCAAAATTCTTGTAAAGTTTAAAGTGTAATACATGTATATTAATTATGAAAAAAATTTATGCATTATTTTATGTATGGAATAGAGTTTAGTTATTCATGTATTATTTATTCCACCTTCTATACTGCATAAAATAATGCATAAATTTGCTCATAACTTGTGCATATATTTTGAATGAGGGTTTCTAAATTGAAAATAAAAAAATATTTATTGATTTTATACATGAATAGAGTTTATATGGGTGAAGTTGATTTATGCTATGTAGCTCGAATTGTTTTTTTGTGAAAATATTAAAAACGAATGCCTTTTTAATTTGTTTGATATGCTACACGCAGTTATGATAATATTAATAATTAAAAAAATATTAGTTTTATTTGGTAATTGAATAAATTGTTAAATAATTTTAAAAAAACTTACAAAAAAATTAAGCAGATTGGGTGATGACCCGATATATAGCCAATTTTAATCAAATCCATCTCAACCCAAGTAGCTTTTAAGTTTTAAGTATGGTTGGATAAATGTGGAGCTGAGGCGATTGTTGTTTTCCCGAATTTTATAGATTTTTTTAAAACTATATAGTTGTACCTAAAATTTTATTAAATATATATAAAATACTCGCAAAACAATATATAATATATAAAATAATAATACAAACTCTCATTGCATGATAAAGATGATAATTAATCTTCAAACATTATTATTTGGAATAATTTGCAGCCCATTTTTTTGCTTCATATTTTGATAGGATCAACAAGCAACGAGATGACTTTGTCTTTAAATCTAGCTTCAGTATCTATAAAATCATTCTCTTCGAAAGCAAGTGTCAAGCGTGTAGCACTTATAGCTTGTTCAAGGACAAACATTGGTACTTGAGAAAGACAGAGTAATTCCATGTTTATGTCTTTCCATGCATTGTTCATTTTCTTCTGAGCCTCAACATATGCTTCTTCTTTTGAAACTCCATATTCTTTCATATAGCATTCAAAGAATGATGGTATATGTTCTCTTTCTTGTTCGAACTGCATCAAATAGATTTGAAATTATTAAAATAATCTACATGCTTAAAAACTACTCTATATAAAATACAATCGTTAACAATATACTATTAAATGTGTTTACTCTTTCTTGTTCGAACTGCATCAAATAGATTTGAAATTATTATAATACTCTACATGTTTAAAAACTACTCTATATAAAATACAATCGTTAACAATATACTATTAAATGTGTTTAATTACCTGATGTCCAATAATATCGTTCTTTAATCGGCTTAATACGGATGAAGCTTGAAGAATCAAAGGATCACTTGTCACCCATTCCAAAGTTTCTTTGGTTATAATAAATTCCTCCAAAAATACCAAAGAAATTGTTGCAATAAAATTTATTGCAATGCTTACAATTGCGTTTTCCATATACTCCTCACTTTTTGGAAAATAGTTAGCATTCAACCATTGTGCTTCCTTAAAATAGGCTCTTATCCATTTTTTCATCTAAAAAGAAATAAATAATAGGAAAAGTAAAATTAGATAATGACAACACTAAAATTATTATTTTTCCTCACCTACATACCTTTTGTTTTCTTACTTGTAATTATTAATTAATCAAGCAAGCTTAATTAATTACCTCAACTTTTACATAGTAGACCCGGTCTGCTTTACCTTCTTTTTTCAACTCTTGTTCGATTTCATTAAGAAACTCTATTAAGACTCGATAAACAGGTCTCAAATTAGGTGGCACTGATTCCATGACAGTAATGTCGTCATATCTGCATGAAAAATAAGGAGTTTGATTCTCATAGGGGGTCCAATCCTGCCACATATATAAAATGTAACATTAATTCTTTGAATAAGTTTGTACTTTACCTCTCTATCGCATTTGTGAAAAGTACAAGTTCGTCAAAGGTTGCATACGCATCGAAAGTATCATCAACAATGTTGATGATGGAGATTATTTTTCCTATTATTATTCTTGTACGACTCTGTTGAGGCTCAAAATGCACTCCCACTGCCGAAAAGTAACCCTCCACCAATCTGTCTCTTCCATATGAAATTTTATTTGCAACCTCCATATCATTCCACCATCTATTTATAGTACAAGATATCGATCGAGTATATATTAGTTAAATACGAACATTCTCTCTCTATATATATATGTCATTATGAAGTACCATATTTATCATGCGATTGAAGAGGGTAAGAGTATATATACCTTGTAAGTTCGCTAAGCTCCCTTTGGTACACCTTTTGCAAAATGTTAAAATCCAATTTCGCAAATTTCAAAAGCAAATCGTTACGCGATTCAATGTTCTCATACATACATATGTGTTTCCTTGCTAACAACCATGGTAGATTTGTATGAATGGGCTGGTTTAAGGCTTCACTAACTTGGGCCTTGACTGAGTTGCCCAATTTAGGGCCCATGGACTCCAGATGAGTTACGGTAAAAGTTAGAGCTTCTTCAAGAATTTCTTCCCCGTGTACTCTTAGATGTGCTGCTTCGTAGAAGCTTAATAATCCTTGAACATCTTTAGTAATAGTTTCCTTGAATTTTCCGTCATGATTGATGAATTTTTTGAACACATCTGATATCAAAGAAATTAAACTTGTTGATTAAAAGAGCTACACAATGTTGGATTATAAGGTGAACTAATCTTATATAGGATAAAAGAGAAGAAATAAAGTTACCAGAAGACATGTAATGTCCTCGTTGTCTCACCAATCGAAATCGAAGAGCAACAACGTATAGATCGTCATCATTTTCATTTTGTTGGGACTCTTCAAAAATGTTCTGAATGGATGTTTCAATATCTTTTTTGAAATGATATTCCACTCCCAATCGTTGGATTGTATCAATGAAGACAAGTTTTTGTGTACTATTATCAGGTGTTTCAACTAACATTTGCCTTACTTTTTCTTTCAACTCTTCATGCTCATGTTTTTCATGGCTACTAATTTCCTGCACCAAATGTTAAGTGCACGTTATTATTTGACCACCTTTATATTTCACTTCAAGATCATCAAATATTCAAAAAGAATCTCCAACTTAAAATCTTAAAATCTCGCATAGATTATATATAATATATACTTCAAAGTTCTATTATATAAATTTAATCAGAGGGATTAGGAAAAATATTTGTTGCCTATTTAATTTATCCATATATCTGGGATACCAGATACATGAGAGAGTGACGAGCAAGATGAGAGAGAAGCGAGGGAGGTGAGCGAGGTTTTTTACCGGATGGAAAAATAAAAATAAATAAAGCATGCATAAGTAATATGATTGTGTAAATAAAATAAATACCGTGAGTTGAGGAGTGTAGGAGAGGAAAAAGTCTCCCCAAATAGTTGAGTGATAATTTACCAATGGACGTTTAGTAGTAGTAGTAGTGATTGAAGAATCAACCATTTCTCCACTTATTTTTAATTTACTCACATTTTTTTCTCTCTTCAATAAAGGGATATATGATGAATATATAGTATGTGGTACTTTGAGTTTAGAATAACTAGTGTGGAAGAGGAAATGACTAGAGTAGTTGGGAGAAACAACCATTGTTTTTCTCTCTCTAAATGGTTTTTCTTGCTCTACACAATTAAGCTTTATGAGATATCTAGGACTTGCATATGGTTAGGTATTTATAGTGTATAGTGAAATAATAAATATATAAATAAGTAGAAAGGAGAGTTTCAACATGTATGCTTAATGTCAATTTATTTTAAAATTAAGGATATTTTGGTCATTTAATCTAGAATCAATATTATATTACATGTCATGTATTGTATCACTTCAATAGACACGTAGCATTTTATTGTATCTAGCTGATAAGAAAGAAATGTCATTAATTAAAGCACAAACAAACAAAGCTGAATTGAATAGAACTTCGAGTAAGGAAAATGACTGGGGACCTCACATAAGTTTTAGGAAACGAAAAAGAAAGTATAATGATGGTTAATTCGATTGGGGCTTCGATCATTAGACTCTTTATATCATCTCAAATACTTCTCATATTTTAACCTCAAACTCAAAGAAAGTAATTACTACCTTAATCACTTGAGGAAGAACTTCATTAGAAGATGAAACACCACCAAAAGAATTGACAATTTGGTCTTTTGGTATATTTTTCATTTTTCTTCTTACTCATGGTCTTTCGAGGTTTGCTTTGCTAGCTTCTGCATGATACCTAATTATTTTCGGTCCTAACAAGTAGTATCAGCGCCAGATTCAATGATGGAGCCAGGTCCAGTGGTTCGATAATCGATGATTGAATCAGGTTAAATTAAAATCGGGTGTTCATCTTGGCAGGTGTACGTAGTTCTAGCCGCAATCTTTTTTACAGTAATGGAGAATTTTGTTGGAGAAATTGTTTCAAAGAGGTTCTCTATGTCGAGACGTAGATTTGATGGAGGAGGTGATGGAGAAGAGATGCAAGTTGTTGAAGATTATGTGAAGAAGGTGGACAAATTTATTTTGTCAGAAATTTAGGTCAAGAGGGCGATTTGTTGGGTATTATTTGCCTTGAGTTTCTTACCATAAATAGGTTTTCCTTTAATGAAAAGGTTTAGGAGTGACTAGTCCTTTTCTTATAGGAAAAGGTTTAGGACTCTATAAATAGAGGTTATTTCCTTCTATCTTAATTAACACTAACAATGTAGTCCTAGGGTCTTTGAGAGTTTTGGTTAGAAGGGGAATTTGCCGGACACGTATATTTCTCGTTTGTCTTCTTAGTTATGGTCTTTTAAGATTTGCTTTGCTAGCTTCCATAGGACATCTAATTATTTTCGATCCTAACAATATGTATGAAAATTTGTATTAGATTTAAATCGGATTCTGTAATTGATTCCGTTGAACAATTAAATTTATGTATTTTAGCATTCTTTGTCACGTGGATAGTCGTATTTGGTTGTACATAATCATTATTCTATTAAAAAAAATGTTATTTATATATATGTAGATGGTTATAGAGGTTTCAAAAATATCTAATTTTTTTTTAAAAAAAAATAACAATTTATAATTGAATATACAAAGCAAATATTGTGAAAATCTCACCTCAAAAGTCTAATAGCCTATAACTCATGACGATGGACTGACTATGCCTTTTGCTACTATTTTGAGATTTAGTTTCGATAATGACGAAGAATAAATTAGTACTGAGAACTTGAGTTATTATAACGATGACATGTCAAATTAGTACCGAGAACTTGTACAATAAATTTTGAATTTGATATTATACTCCCTCCATTTCAAATTAATTAAATTATTGAGATGTTTTTCACCCTTTTAAGAAAAGAAGATTAAGACATAAATTAGGTATAATTTTCCATTTTTATCCTTATTAATTATTGTCAAATTTATGATTAAAATAACAAAACATTAATTAATAACTAATTCCAATAATAACTAATGAAGGGTAAAATTGGAAGAACATTCTAAAAATAGTCTTAAAAATTGAACAATTAAGTTAATTTGAAAAATAAAAAATATCTCAACAATTCAATTAATATAAAATTAAGGGAGTACTAATTTTAACAAAATTACCCCAAAGTTCAAGATAAACTTTTGTAATAGCCAAGTACTACTATTTTAAGTTTATCGTACCTGATTTTGAATCAGATTGCTACTTCCTTGGTTTATTTTTAGGTGTCACTTATTTCTAAAATAGGTTTTTATTTTTTACTTTCTCCGTTCAATAATAGTTGTTCATTATATTAATTTGAATATCCAACAATACTTGTCCACTTTATGAAACCAATGAATAATTTTACTCGTAGTTCTTAATTTACTCTTATCATTAATTATAGTCATTTCCTTATTACACTTTTCAAGACATTGTATTTATTATAGGCATAATACCTAAACATGACCCTTAACTTGGTTTCAACGGACAACTATGCCCTCCAACTTTGAGTATGCACAAGTAGACACTTAAACTTATATAAAATTGAATAAGTTGACACACGTGTCCTACATGGCATAATACATGTAGGACGCCACGTAGGACACAAAATTTTCATTTAGGGCGTCATGTAGGACAGATGTGTCTATTTGTTCAATTTTATACAAATTTAAGTGTCTACTTGTGCACATCCAAAGTTAAAGGTCATAGTTGCCGGTTGACGTCAAGTTAAAGGTCATGTTTACGTATTATTCCTTTTTTATATTCAAAGGATGATATAGTAAAATCACCTTTCTATTTATAATTTCTTAAGAAGTGTGTAAAGTCCATAGTGGACAAGAATTGAGTATGCCTTTTGCTACTATGTTAAAATTTAGTTCAGATAATCATGAAAAATAAATTAGTATTGAGTACTTAAGTTATTATAACAATGACAATAAATTTTGAATTAGATATTTTATTCATCTTTAATTTACAAAATTACCCCAAAGTTCAAGATAAACTTTTTAATAGTTATAACTATTTTAAATTTATCGAACATGATTTTGTGAATCTCGATTGCAAATATATATTTATTCAATCAATAAGAAATAAGATACCTTGAATATAAAGCTTTTTTTTAATCCTCACCATGTGTGGAGATCGATTCCCAATAACTTGCCATATACACTGAAGATTCTCTGTATATTGATGAATAGATCTCCACATACATCATTTTTCATTTCAGAAATGCTGGAAATTTTTTTGAACCTGCTATTTTGTTTAGACTCGATTAATCCGAATTTACATTGGAGTTTCATTTTAGGGGTAAAATGTACTTCACCAAAGATAATTTTGTACTTTGAACTCAAATACGAGCAAGACTTCTGTTGATTGAAGGTTGGAAAACTATTTTTCACTCCATCACAATTTTTAATGGTATTTATTGAACTCAAAACATATTTTTTTTAATTTTCGTTGAATTTTTAAAAATTGCAATTCTTAAATTAAGAACAGATGAAATTAAATGAGCAACATAACGTTCAAGGTGCACTTATTTTCAAATATATTTCATAAATGGCTTTCATAACTAAGGGTGTGTTTGGTACGGAGTTCCAATTTTTCCATGTTTGGAAAATATTTTTCAAATCAGCTCATATTCCTCAAATTTAAAAAATTTTATTTTGAAAAATATTTCAATTTTTTTCAAAAATAATTTTTTTGCCACCCCTACACTCCCACCCTCTGCGACCCTGTCATAAATAATTTTTTTCTTGGGTCGGATTTTGGAACAGGCATCGGGGTTTTTTCCTAGTTTGGGTGTTGGGGTCGGGTCATAGGTAAATTATCTGGGTTGATTTTTGGATCAGAAATTATTTTCCTAAAGAGTATTTTTTAGTCTCAAGCCAAAAATAAAAGATTTTTTTTGAAAAATATTTTTCATTCACCAACCAAACATTAAACATTATTTTCCAGAAAATATTTTCTACTCATCAACCAAACATGAGAAAATAAGTTAGAAATCCACTTGCTTTCCATGAAAACATTTTCCTTCATACTAAATACACCCTAAATGTATTGTTCAGTTACATTTCTAAGTTACATAGTTTAACTTAGGAAAAATTAGTTATATACACATCATCATTTATCATATTTTCTTTTATTCCCTACCATTCTAAAATATTACATAAATCCTTCTTTTTTGTCCAAAAACACATTCATCCGGATACATAAGTCCTCAACTCTCAAACCCACGTTTTTCATTCTTATTTTCACTCCATCAAGTTCTCCCTATTTTCACTCTCACAATCTCATCAGTGACTTTTTTTAATTCAATTTGAATTTCAAAATCTTTCTCTCTCCAGACAATAAGATTCGTCAAGCTAGGGTTTCAAGACTTTTAATCAAGTTCTTCTTCAAGATTCTTCAAAAATCTTGTTCTTTCAGGTATGTAAGGCAATCATAGTGTTGGACTAGTTCGTCCTCACGCCCTACATCTACTTTCAAATCAATAAAAGAGAAATCTAGGATTCTACCCCAAGATCTGAGTATTCTTGAGATAAGTTGATTTGAGTCCTTAAGTTAAGTAGTTATGTAATGACCCGAGCCTATACCCTGGAAGTTACACGACGTATCTGACCCCAAAGGGGTCTCGTACAAGCCTCTTAGCATTCATAACATTTGATACATAGAAATAGTGTGGAATTAAAACTTTCTTAAAAACCATACCATCAAAAATAGTCATTTAAAACATTCAAAAATAATGGAAGTCTATTGTCTCACATGGCCATCTAAACAACATATTAAAAACTAAAGTAGGGATACGGCCCTTTACAATCGAAAGTCTAACAATAGTCTTTTACATGAAAGAAAATGAAACATCAAGTACTTGTCCTCGATCTATGAGGACATACCACTTAGTCTTGGAGAATCTCAAATCCAAGATTCAACTAGGGAGAATCAAATCGAGTACCAATCCCTACACTTCATAAAGGTAAAGAAAATATGGGCTAACACAATTAAGTACTAAGTATGATAGCCATGCAAAAACATGCTTAAAACAGACGTTTTATTTGAAAGTCATGCTTTTATGCCAATTTGATAAAATCTCATGAACATAAGGCATAATATATAAACCTAACCAACATACAACTCATTTCTTCACATTAGACATAATTTGTAACACCCCGTATCCGAAAATAGAGATTTCAGATTTCTGGTGTTATAGGTGGCACTCACGGACACCATCCATGGACCGTAGATGGACTCACGGTCCGTTCTGTAGGTCCGTGGTTCGTGACAGAAAACTTCCCCAGAACTCAGTCAGAAAATTTGGCTAAGTCCCAACTCACGGACAGACCCACGGTCCGTAAATCAGACCATGGTCCGTGGTCTGTGTCTGTGGATCAAGACCTCCTTTACCCAGCCTCTGACACGAACTACGGTTGACCAGTACGGACCGTCGTTCGATCCACGGTCCGTAGGTATGACCGTAGATCGAAGGTTAGCAGCCAGTTAGCTGAGAATTCTGATGAGTCAACTTCAGATGGTCATAACTCTTAGCACAAAATGAATTATGTGTCCTATGACCTATGGTTAGATAGATAATTGAATTATCTTTCCAACACCACCGAGTTTGCTAAATTCTGACCTCCGAGTAAAAAGTTATGCCCATTTTAGTGAAGCCCTGTCGGGCAGACTCGACCTACGGACCCAATCGACGGACCGTCGATTGATTGACGGACCGTCAGTCCATTCTGTCGATCACTCCGACAGCAGTTAATTCAGGGGTCTTTTGGTCTTTTCCTATTTCGTTTAACCCCTAAGATACGTCGTTTAGACCCTAAATCATGAGATTTTAATTAGTTTAACCCTAGAAACATAACTAGAACTTACCTAAGTCAAATCATTAATCAAACTTAGAAG
>JAJONQ010057380.1:0-12620 GCA_036250385.1 Solanum microdontum
AGTTAAAAATTCTGAATATTCATTTTTGGAAAGAATGAAAAATCTGGAAATTTGTTAAGTCAAGTTAAGTTTGAGTTTTTGGTACTTTTCAAATGACGATAACTCCAAGATCAGGATGAATTAGGTGTTTTTGCAGATATCGTAGGAAAGATTTTGGAATAATCTTTCTAACACAGCTGAGTTTACGCGATTCCGAGTTAGTATGAGTGAGATATGCCCATTTGAAGTTGGGTTGTTTAAATATGGAAAATCTAACTTGGATTTTTGAAGGGTATTATCGTCTTTTTCATACCCCATGACTTGATTTCATTTTTGGTAATTAATTGGGGTCTAAACTAATAGGATTCAGTTTACGCTTTTCCAAAAAGAGCTAGGGTTTTGAGAGAAGAGAAAAGAAGAGGAGAAAAGAGGAGAAGAAGCAAGGATTCGTCGATTTCTTGGAGATTTTTGTGTGGATTTCGTCAAGGGATGATCCCTACGAAGTATGTGAGTTCACACAACGTTGGGTTAGTTCACCCATGTGCCGAACATGTTTATTTCAGTATGATTTTCATCCTAAAAGTTTGTGACTTTGATGGTCTTGAGTTGTATTCTTGAATTGCTTTCGTTCTTGAATTTGGGATACAGTTGAGGAGTTCTTGAGAGTTTAAGGTCAATTTTAGAGTTGCGTTTTGTTAGATTCTTGTGTACATATGCTGGGTTTCTGAATCTAAAGAGAATTGGAGAAAAGGAATCGAATTTAGGCGAATTGGGGCAGGAAAATGAAAAAGGAACAAGTCGGGCAAATATGGGTACCAGGTTCGCGACGCGGACCTTTTCCTCAGATTTGGAAAATCTTCCTCGCATCGCGGAGAAGTCACGGACCATTTTGCTTCAAAATTTATTTTGCGACCAAATAATTAAATGCATCTCCGCGTCGCAGACTTTCTTCTAGACAGTGATTTCTTGATCTTTTCTCATGTTTAACTATCTAAAAATACTCCTAAACATCACGAGATCTTTACTATCACTACTCACAGTCCTTGAATCCATAATTCAATTCAAGGAAAGTTAAGAGTGAAGTCGAGAAGTTAAGAGTCATGTCAAGATAATTTAAGAGTCAAGTAAAAAGAAGTTAAGAGCCAAGTCAAGAGAAGGTCATAGAGTCTTCCAAAAGTTTTTTACAAATGTTTTAACTTTGTTTTGAGAGTTGAGTTTTGAGTTGAGTAAGAGCAAAGTTGAAGTTCATTTCTTCAAATTATATGGGGACTATGTATTCCCAAAGAGTTAAAATGTTTTCACATTTAAACAAGAAAGGAAACTAAGATTTCCAAAGAGCCTTTGCGCTAGTTTTCAGTAAAGAGAAAATGTTTTCACAATTAAACAAGAAAGGAATCTGAGATTTCCAAAAGATTCTTTGAGCTAGTTTTCAGTATAGAGTAAATGCTTTCACAATTAAGCAAGAGAGGAAACTTTGATTTCCAAGATATCCTTCGAGCTAAGGTTTTGAACAATTATCTCAAATCACAGAAAGAAGTACGTTTTTTAAACATAAGAGCTAGTATCATATTTTTGGGAGTAGTATTGAGCTTCGATATAGGGGAGAGCTCAGACAACTCACAGCCCTCATAAACCATGTAGCCACCATGGCTAGAAAAGGGTCATACTTTTTAGATGATTCCTTAGTGCTTTTTAGCATAGACTAGTGGATCTACTTAGTAGTTTAGGTTCTATATTCATGGCAAGGTATAGGACAGCCCTGGCAGGGTAAGGAAAACGTTTTATCATCACGATATCTCTTAAGTGATGGTTGTCGGTTATAGAAACTCCCACAACAGTATTTTTTATTTTTATATACATCAGAAATATTTGTATTTTCATATACAAACAGATTTCATATTGTATCTTTGCATACATACATAGTTATTATTGTAATTCTAAATACACAGAGTTGAAAACCATGTTTTAAAGCTTTTCTTTATACGACGTTTATTTATAGTGCTTTATATGAAATCAGTTCAGTTCAGTTGAGACCCGGTTTGTTTCTTCAGTTCCTTTCAAGCTTATGTCGCGTGGTTCACCGGTTCCACCGAAAACTCTCATTTGTTGAAGTCATGTTTTAGAATCCCCCTTGCATACTCCTACATTCAATGTACTAATTCCATTCGGCCTGCATCTTATTGTGATGCATACACAAGTAACCATGATTAGCATCTAGCGCATCGTTGATCCAGTTGAGCACTCAGAGTCTTGTGGTAAGCCTCCTTACTTTTTAGAGTATCCCTTTTATTGCTTTCCAGTATTTAGTTCACTAGGATGTTGAAGGTCTTGTCCCGACATCTATCTCAGTTATTAGAGGCTTCAAAAATAGACAGTCAGTTAGTTCATTGGTCTTTACTTTGTTATTGGCTTATGTTCAGATTTGAGTTGCCACTTTGGCTAAGTAAATGTTTATTTCTAAAACATTATGAGTTTAGTTTGAGATAGTTGAGTTATCTTGCGTTTGAGCTCTTTTCTAAATGCTTAAAGTCTTTCGATGAGTAAGTAAGCCAGGCCAAGGGTTCGCTTAGGGCTAGCAATGGTTCTCGAGTGCCAGCCATGTCCGGGATGTGGGCTCGGGGGGTGACAAACTTGGTATCAGAGCACAGAGTTAAAGAGTCCTAGGGAGTCTATGAAACCGTGTTTGTAGAGTCTTAGTTATCGGTGTGAAGCGCGCCACATCCATAATTAAGAGGCTGCAACATTTAGGAACTATCTCACTTCTTTCATATTCACTTTGTGCATTAGAGTTGATCTCTAAAAATTTTTGCTCTAAATCATGCTTGCGTATTACCGATTGTGAGTTGGGCTATTTTTTAGAGTGCTTTCATAGGGAGTTTCTTTCCCCATAAGCTAACAGAAGCAAATATATGGTTGCCGATATGAGGAGTCGGATGAGTTTGTTTGCTACTGGGCGGTCTTGTCTATCAAATAAGGAAGGCAAGGAAGCTATGCTAATAAGGGATATGGACATAACAAGGCTAGTGATCCATGTGCAATAAGTTGAGGAGGATATGTTGAGGGATAGAAAAGAGTTGAAGAATATGAGGGCTATGACATCGGGGAATGAATTTGGGCAGGAAAAGAGTAATGTGAACCGGTCTTCTTTCCAACATAGGCAGAAAGGACCTGCTTCATCATCTGCTAGTGCACCTGCATAAGGAACAAATATGAGTACAATAGTCAGAATTCTCAGAACTTCAGATCTAGACCTGTGCATTCGCAAGGTACTATGGAGCAAGGGGATACTAAGACTCTTGCATGTGCTAAGTGTGGTAGGAGCCACCCAAGGGTGTGTCGTGATGGCTCCACTGGTTGCTTCTAGTGTGGCCAGAACGGTCATTTTATGAGAGAGTGTCTTACGAATATACAAAGTAATGGTAATGGGGCAATAGAGCCCAATCTTCTTTAGTTGGTCCACCAGACAGAGCTACACCTAGAGGGCTTACTTGCGGTACTGGTGGAGGATCAAACCGCTTATATGCTATCACCAGTCTCGAAGACCAAGAGGATTCACCAGATGTTGTCTCTGGTATGATCCAAGTCTTTAACTCTAATGTTTATGCTTTACTAGACCCAGGAGAAAGTTTATCTTTCGTAACTCTATATGTTGCAATTCCTGAGCAACTTAGTGAACACTTCAGTGTTTCTACACTTGTTGGTGAGTCTAATTTAGCAGAGAGACTCTATCGTGATTGTCCCATTTTCGTCAATCACAAGATTACCATGGCCGATTTAATTGAGTTAGACATTGTAGATTTTGATGTCATTCTTGGTATGGACTGGCTTTATGCATGTTATGCTTTAGTTGATTGTAGAACTCGAGTTGTCAAGTTTCAGTTTTCAAATGAACCAGTCTTAGAATGGAAAAGCAGTTCAGCAGTGCCTAAGGGTCGTTTCATTTCGTACGTTAAGGAAAGGAAGTTAGTTTCTAAGGTGTGTGTCTATTACTTAGTCCCAGTTAATGACTCTAGTGTTGAGATACCTCCTATTCAGTCAGTTTTAGTAGTAAGAGAGTTTCCCAAAGTCTTTCCAAACGATCTTCCTAGAGTCCCTCCTGAGAGAGAGATAGACTTCGGTATAGACATTCTTCCAGATACTCGTCCTATATCTATTTCTCCATATAGAATGGCTCTAGTAGAGTTAAGAGTGTTGAAAGAGCAGTTGAAAGATCTCCTTGATAAGGGTTTCATTCAACCAAGTGTCTCACCTTGGGGTGCTCCGGTGTTATTTTTGATAAAGAAGAATGGTTCCCTTAGGATGTGTATAGATTATCGCCAGTTAAATAAGGTTACCATCAAGAACAAATATCCTCTCCCAAGGATTGATGATCTTTTCGATCAGCTTCAGGGTGCTACTTGTTTCTCTAAGATAGACGTCAGATCAGGCTACCATCAGTTAAGAGTAAGAGAATGTGATATTTGAAAGACAACTTTCAGGACTCATTATGGTCATTATGAGTTCCTGGTTATATCCTTTAGTTTGACGAATGCGCCTGCAGCATTCATGGACCTTATGAATAGAGTATTCAAGCCTTATTTAGATATGTTTGTTATCTTCTTCATTGATGACATAATAATCTATTCGAGGAATGAAGAAGATCATGCTAGTCATATCAGAATAGTTCTCAAAACTCTAAAGGATAGAGAGTTGTATGCCAAGTTCTCTAAGTGTGAGTTTTGGCTTAAGTTTGTGGCATTGTTAGTCCACATTGTGTCTGGAGAGGGAATTGATGTTGATACTCAGAAAATTGAGGCAGTGCAGAATTGGCCTAGACCTACATCTCCAACTGATATTAGGAGTTTCTTGGATTTGGCTGGCTATTATAGAAGGTTCGTAGAGGGGTTCTCATCTATTTCATCCCCTTTGACCAAGTTAACTCAGAAGACAGTAAAGTTTCAATGGTTTGAAGCTTGTGAGAAAAGCTTTTAGGAATTGAAAAAGAGGTTAACTACTGCCCTAGTATTGACCTTACCAGAAGGTACTCAAGGTTTTGTGGTGTATTGTGACACATCTAGAGTTGGTTTGGGTTGTGTGTTGATGTAGAATGGCAAAGTTATAGCTTCTGCCTCCAGACAGTTGAAAGTTCATGAGAAGAATTACCCAACCCATGATTTAGAGTTGGCTGGTTTAGTATTTTCTTTGAAACTATAACACCATTATATTTATGGTGTTCATGTGGATGTGTTCACCGATCACAAGAGTCTTCAATATATGTTTAGTCAGAAAGAGCTTAATCTCAGATAGAGGAGGTGGTTAGAATTACTCAAGGATTATGACATGAGTATTCTTTATCACTGAAGTAAGGCTAATGTTGTTTGTTGATGCCTTGAGCAGGTAATCTATGGGTAGTACCGCTCATTTTGAGGAAGATAAGAAAGAGTTAGCAAAAGAGGTGCATAGACTTGCACGATTAAGAATTCGACTAATGGATTCCACAAAAGGAGGAGCAAGGGTGATGAATGGGGTTGAATTATCATTAGTGTCAGAAGTGAAAGAAAAGCAAGACCAAGATCCTTTATTGCTTGAATTAAAGGCAAGTCATAAGCAAAAAGTGATGGCTTTTCAACAAGGGGGAGATGATGTTTTGAGGTATCAAGGTAGATTGTGTGATTGATTTCAAGGGTAATTGGGATGATCACCTACCTCTTAGTGAGTTTTCCTACAACAATAGTTACCATTCTAGCATCCAAATGACTCCTTATGAAGTTCTTTATGTGAGAAGATACAGATCGCCTATTGGATGGTTTGAAGTTGGTGAAGCTGGGTTGATAAAACTAGATTTAGTTCAACAAGCTATGAAGAAAGTGAAAGTTATTCAAGAGAGGTTGAAAACAGTGCAGAGTCGTCAGAAATCCTACACTGATGTTAGGAGAAGGGAGCTAGAGTTTGAAGTAGATTATTGGGTCTACTTGAAAGTTTAACCCATGAAGGGTTTTATGAGATTTATTAAGAAGAGGTAAACTTAGCCCCCAGTATATTAGTCCTGACCGGATATCAAAAAGGATTGGAAAGGTAGCTTATGAGTTAGAGCTACCACAAAAGTTGCATCGGTTCATCCGGTATTTTCACATTTCTATGTTGAAATAATGCATGGGAGATCCTTCACTTATCAAACCTGTCACGCCCCGAGCCTACACCCTGGACGTGGCCGGCACTCGAAATCACAACCGCAAACATACACCAAACCAACAAGAAACTTCAACAACACAACCACAACCACAACTTCAACAAACACAACGAATCTTTTCTCGGAATTAAAATGAGTTTGGCGTGGGGGGAATGAACCAACCCAACACTATGATCTCACATAACTTAATAGGGATCACCCCCGACGAAATCTACGACGATCTCTACGAACCTTGCTTCTTCTTCTCCTCTTCCCTCTCAAAGCCCTAACCCTCACTTTTTAAAAGGGAAAACTGATTTAAAATCAGTCTAGACCCTTAATATAACCAAAAGAAATGGTTAGGGAAAAGACCAAAATACCCTTACAAATTCGGACTATACTTCCCTGCAAACAACCCAACTTCCAAAGGGCCTAACTCACTCGGAATCGCGCAAACTCGGCGGCGTTGGAAAGATCATTCCACGAGCTTTCCAAACAAAACTGGAAAGACACCAAACTCATCCTGAGGTAGGAGTTATGATTGTCTAAAGTTGACCAAAAAATTATTTTTTTCCATACTTAGCTAAATTTCCAGATTTTTTATTCTTTCCAAAAATAACTATTTCCAATTCTAAGCTTCTTCATAGCTATTTCAAATTGCCGGATGTTACAATATCTCCCCCTTGGGAACATTCGTCCTCGAATGAGATGACTCTTACTAGGCTAAGGGTGTAAATCAAACTCAACACCCAACAAGCAACAATGCCCACAATCCACCTTAATACCTCAAAACACCATCTCCCCCTTGTTCAAAAGACATTATTGCTTATGAACATTTTTCCCGTAATTCCAGAAAGATAGGGTCTGGGTCTTTCTCACCTTCTACTTCTGACACTAATGATGACTCGGCCCCGCTCGTTACTTCTATTCCTCCTTTTGCGGAATCTATAAGTCTGACTCCCAGGCATGCCAGTCTATGCACATCTCTTGCGAATTCTCTATGTTCTTCCTCAACACGGGCGGTGCTACCCATAGACAACCTACTTAAGGAATCAACAACAACATTTGCCTTACCAGGGTGATAAAGAAAACTCATGTCATCATCTTTGAGTACCTTAACCACTCTCTCTCTGTTTTAGATTAAGCTCATTCTAAGTGAACACACCCACATGAACATCATACAACAATGACGCCATATCTTCAAAGCGAAAACTACAACAGCCAACTCTAGCTCATCACATTACACCCCGATACGCCTAAACTCGACTATTGATCTCAAATCCATTGTAGATTCAGATACCTAGTATGTACTCAAGAACCAAATATCATGACTGGGCGGTAGTCAACTTATCTTTCCATTCCTGAAAGTTTTCCTCACAAGCTTTAGACCGTTGAAACTTCACTGTTTTCAAAGTCAACCTAGTCAAATAAAACCCTTATCTACTAGATCCCTTTAACTGCTCTTTTAACTCTTTCAACTATGCTGGTGCCATTCTATATGGCGAAAAAAAGATAAGACGAGTATCGGGAATGATGTCTTACCATAGTCTATTTCTCTCTCAGGATGGATTCTGGGAAGATCATCGGAAAAACTTCTGGAAACACTCTTACTATAGGAACTGACTGAAAAGGAGGTATCTCAACACTAGAGTCATTAACTCTAACTAAGTTATGGATACAATCCTTCGAAACTAACTTTCTCGCCTTGAGGTACGAAATGAAATGGCCCTTAGGCACTGCTGAACTACTACTCCACTCTATCACTGCCTGACTAGGTTGCTCAGGTTTAACATCAAAGTTCAAAGCAACATAAGGAGTTACAAAAGACAAACTCGATCTAGGGTCTAGCAAAGAATAAACAACAAAGTCAAAGACTCGAATCATACCAGTGACAACATCTGGTGAATCTTCTTACTCTTGGCGACTGTTGATTGCATATGGGCTTTTTGCTCCTCCGCCTGTACTAGAAGTAGCTCCTCTAGGTACCATCCTGTCTGGGGGAGCAACTGATGAAGCTTGGGCCCTATTGCTTAGATTTCCACTACCTTGCCTGTTCTTGGGGCACTCCTTCATGAAGTGACCCTCTTATCCATATTAAAACAACTTGTCTGGCCGTCACGACACTTACCTGGGTGGGTTCTACCACACCTAGCACATGCATGAGTCTTACTACCCCTTGGTACCATACTGCCTTGAGGATATGCAAGTCTAGCCCTGAAACTATAGGAATTTCTATTGTACCCATCTTTGTTCTCAAGTGCAAGTGCACTAGAAGATGGTGGAGCAGGTCCCTTTTGTTTCTGTGGGAGGGATGACTGATTGTCATCATTCTTTTGATGCCTGAACACGTCCCCTACTATCTTAGCCCTCTTATCCTTAAACTCTTCTCTATCCTTCAACTTATCCTCCTCAACTTGTTGTAAATGGATCATAAATATTGCTAGGTCAATATTCCCTATCGACATAGCTGCCTTGCCTTCCTTGCTTGACTGATGAGACAACCTAGTAGCATATAAACTCATTCTACTCCTCATGTCCGCAACCATCTCCGGAGCATAGCGGGAAAGTTGTGTGAACCTCAGACTGTACTCATGAACACTCATAGACTCGGCGTTAAGGGTGAGAAACTCTTTTATCTTTGCCTCTCGCAACTCACGAGGAATGAAACACCCCATGAGGGCACTCTCAAACACAACACAACTCACTACTGGCGTATCCTCAACCCTATTCTTTTTCCGTTGGTCAAACCAGATTCTAACAACACCCTTCAATTAGTATGCAGCTAGTTCCACTCTCTCCGACTCAGGAACATGCATCACATTAAATACCCTTTTCAATTCCTCAATAAAGTTCTTCGAATTATCACTAATACTTGAACCTGTGAAGCTTGGTGGGTTCATCCTTAAGAGTTCACGGATCCTTGAACTATCAACCACTTCGTGTCGATTATATCTATGCCCAACATGAAAGGTCACAACTTGACTTAACATCTGGATAGCTTCACGAAAAATCTGCATATTTGATCTCTTCTTGGGTTTGCACTTCTAGGGCATTTGGTAACTCTTGTTCCTCAACAGTCTTCACAGCTGGATGAACTTTGACTGCTCTTCGTGGAGGCATAATCCTCTAAAAACACGCGCAAGCACGAATTAGAAACAAACTTTTTAGAGATAAACTCTAACGCACGAAATGAATGTGAAAGAAGTGAGATAGTTCCTAATTGTTACAGCCTCCTAATTATAGATCTGGCGCGCTTCACACCGATAACTAGGACTCTACAGATTTGGCTTCATAGACTCCCTAGGACTCTAGAACTCTGTGCTCTGATACCAAGTTTTTCACGCCCCGAGCCTACACCCTGGACGTGGCCTGCACTTGAAATCAGAACTGGAAACATACACCAAACCAATACGAAACTTCAACAACACAACCACAACTTCAAGAAACACAACCAATCTTTTCTCAGAATTAAAATGAGTTTGGCGTGTGGGGGAATGAACCAACCCAACACTATGATCTCACACAACTTAATAGGGATCACCCCCGATGAAATCCACGACGATCTCTACGAACCTTGCTTCTTCTTCTTCTCCTCCTCTTCTCTCTCAAAGCCCTAACCCTCACTTTTTAAAAGGGAAAAATCAGTCTGGACCATTAATATAACCAAAAGAAATGGTTAGGGAAAAGACCAAAATACCCTTACAAATTCGGACTAAACTGCCCTGCCAACAACCCAACTTCCAAAGGGCCTAACTCACTCATACGAACTCGGAATCGTGCAAACTGAGCGGCGTTGGAAAGATCATTCCACTAGCTTTCCAAAAATAACTGGAAATACACCTAAATCTTCCTGAGGTAGGAGTTATGAGTATCTGAAGTTGACCAAAAACTCATTTTTTCCATACTTAGCTAAATTTCCAGATTTTTTATTCTTTCCAAAAATAACTATTTCCAATTCTAAGCTTCTTCATAGCTATTTCAAATTGCCGGATGTTACAATACGAACAGAAGATATTGGTATCAAGGATAGCTATTCTTATGAGGAGATTCCGGTTAAGTATCTAGATCGTCAAGTTCGCAAGTTGAGGACTAATGAAGCAACATCAGTCAAAGTTCTTTGGATGAACCAGTTTGTTGAGGAAGCTACTTGGGAAGCTGAGAAGGATATGAAAAAGAGATATCCACATCTCTTTGAAACGGGAGAAATGCCAGGCCAAGGTACTAATTCTCTTCTTAGAACTCTTTAATTTATAAGTTAGCATGTTGTAATTGAATTGCTTGTTGGGTGTTTGAGTTGAATGTTACATGTTACACCCTTATCCTTTTAAGAGTAATCTCATTCGAGGGCTAATGTTCCTAAGGGGGAGATATTATAACACCCCGTAACTAGAAAGAAGTTAAAAATTGGAAATAGTCATTTTTGGAAAGAATGAAAAATCTGGAAATTTGTTAAGTTATGTTAAGTTTGAGTTTTTGGTCAACTTCAAACGACCATAACTCCTAGTTCAGGATGATTTAGGCACGTTTCCAGATATTGTAGGAAATACCTTAGAATAATCTTTCCAAAGCTGCCCAGTTTGCACGATTCCGAGTTTGTATGAGTAAGATATGCCCATTTGAAGTTTGGCTGTCCAAATAAGGAAAGTCTAACCCAGATTTTTGAAGGGCATTATGGTCTTTTCCGTACCCCATGATTTAATTTTGTTTTTGGTAATTAATTAGGGTCGAAACTGATAGGATTCAGTTTACCCTTTTCCAAAAAGATCTTAGGTTTTGAGAGAAGAGAAAAGAAGAGGAGGAAAGAGGAGAAGAAATAGGGATTCGTCGATTTCTTGGAGATTTTCGCATGGATTTCGTCAAGGGGTGATCCTTACGAGGTATGTGAGTTCATACAACGTTGGGTTCGTTCACCCACGTGCCAAACATGTTTATTTCAATATGATTTTCATCCTAAAAGATTGAGACTTTGATGTTCTTGAGTTGTATTCTTGAATTGCTTTTGTTCTTGAATTTGGGATGAGATTGAAGAGTTCCTAAGAGTTTAAGGTCGATTTTAGAGTTGTGTTTGATTTGATTCTTGTGTGCATATGCTGGGTCTATGAATCTAAAGAGAATTGGAGAAAGAGAATCGAATTTAGGCGAATTGGGGATGGAAAATGAAGAAGGAACAAGTCGGGCAAATCTGGGTACCAAGACCGCGACGCGTACCTGTTCCTCAGATTTGGAAAATCTTTCTCGCGTCGCGGAGCAGTCACGAACCATTCTGCCTCAATATTTATTTCTCGATCAAATAATTAAATGCATCTCTGCATGGTGGACTTTCTTCCAGACAATGATTTCTTGATCTTTTCTCATGTTTAACTATCTAAAAACACTCTGAAACATCATGAGATCTTTCCTATCACAAATCAGAACCTTGAATCCATAATTCAAATCAAAGAAAGTTAAGAGTCAAGTCAATAGAAGTTAAGACTCAAGTCAAGAGAAGTTAAGAGCCAATTCAAGAAGAATGCGTAGAGTCTTCCAAAAGTCTTTTACAAATGTTTTAACTTTGTTTTAAGTCTTGAGTTTTTAGTTTAGTAAAGAGTTAATTTGAAGTTCATTTCTTCAAAGTATATGGGGACTTTTGGGGACTTTTCAGGTTCTATACTCACGGCAAGGTATAAGACGGCTTGGCAGCGTGAGGCAAAATGTTGTATCATCACGATATCTCTTATGTGATGGTTGTCGGTTAGAGAAGCTCCCACTGTAGTATTTTATATTTTTATATACATCCAAAATATTTGTATTTTCATACATAAACAGAGTTCATATTGTATCTTTGAACACATACAACGTTATTATTGTATTTCTAAATACACAGAGTTGAAAACCATGTTTTAAAGCTTTTCTTTATACTTCATTTATTTACACTACTTTATATTGAAATCAGTTTAGTTCAGTTGAGACTTCTTCAGTTCCTTTCAAGCTTATGTCTTGTTTTTGAATTCCCTTCGCATACTCATATATTCAATGTACTAATGTTATTTGACCTGTATCTAATTATGATGCAGACACAGGTAACCATGATCAACATCCAGTGCATCATTTATCCAGTTGAGCACTCAGAGTCTTGTGGTAAGCCTCCTTGCTTTACGGAGGATGCCTTTTATTGCTTTCTAGTATTTAGTTCACTAGGATGCTGTGGGTCTTCTCCCGACATCCATCTCAGTTATTAGAGGATTCATAGATAGAGAGTCAGTTAACTCATTTGTCTTTACTTTATTATTTGCTTATTTTCAGATTTTACTTGCCACTTTAGCTAAGTAAATGTTTATTTCTAAAACATTATGAGTTTAGTTTGAGACAATTGAGTTATCTTGCATTTGAGTTCTTTTCTTAATGCTTAAAGTTTTCTGCGGAGAAAGGCCAGGCCAAGGATTCACTTGGGGCAAGCAATGGTTCTCGAGTGTCAACCACATCCAGGGTGTAGGCTCGGGGCGTGACAATATAT
>JAJONQ010057381.1:0-14438 GCA_036250385.1 Solanum microdontum
TGCCTTTTTCTGCATTTTCTTCAGCTGTCTCTAAACTTTCGCGCCTGAACACCTTTCCTGCAAAACATGATAAAACACATAAAAACCAATATAAAAAGTCCCTAGACACACACAACTTGTAAGTGAAATGTATTAGAAATACCGTAAACTCACGGTATATCAGTGTTCATCTTCAGGATCTCTTTGGTAAGGGATTCATTCGGCCTAGTGTGTCGCCTAGTGGTGCCTTAGTCATATTTGTGAAGAAGAATGATGGTACTATGCGAATGTGTATTGGTTAGAGGCAGTTGAATAAGGCAACGGTGAAGAACCGTTATCCTATGCCTCGTATTAATGATCTATTCGACCAGAGCCACAATGTTTTATAAGATTGACTTGAGATTCGGCTACGATGAATTGAAGATTAGGGCAGCGGAAATCCCTAAGACAACATTTAGGACTTGTTATGGCCATTTTGAGTTCCTGGTGATGCCTTTTGGGTTGACTAATGCCCCTGCCGCCTTCATGGATTTGATGACTCATATATTCAGGCGTTATCTGGATTCCTTCAACATCGTCTTCATTGATGATATGTTGGTACACTCGCGGAGCCATAGTGAGCATGAGCAACATTTGAGAATACTGCTCCAGACTTTGAGAGATCATCGGTTGTATTCCAAGTTCTTAAAGTGCAAGTTTTGTCTTGAATCCATAGCATTCTTGGGGCACGTGGTGTCCATGGATGTCATTATGGTGGATTCGGTGAAGATTGAGGCTATTCGTGGTTGGGCCAGGCCTATTTCTTTGACTAAGATTTGGAGCTTTGTCAGATTGGTAGGATATTACAGGCATTTTGTCGAGGTTTTCTCTACTGTAGCTGCTCCATTGACTAGGTTGACTCACCAGGATGTTCCCTTTGTGTGGTCGGACGAGTGCGAGAGAAGCTTTCTGAGGCTCAAGGAGTTGCTCACCACCGCTCCTATATTGACTTTCCAGTTGAGGGTGAGGGCATCACGATATATTGTGACATATCCAATGTTGGTTTGGGTTGTGTATTGATGCAGCAGAGCCGGGTTATTGCTTATGCGTTGAGGCAACTTAAGCTACATAAGCACAACTACCCCACCCATGAGTTGGAGTTGGCGGCAGTAGTTTTTGCACTTAAGATCTGAAAACATTACCTATATGTAGTTCGTTGCGAGATCTACACTGATCACAACAACCTTCGCTACATTATGAGCCATAGGGATCTTAATTCAAGATGTCGCCGTTAGATTGAGCTCCTGAAGTACTACGACCTCTCTATTCTTTACCATCCGGGCAAGGTGAATGTAATAGCGGATTCCTTGAGCCGGAAGGTGAGGAGTATGGGTAGTCTAGCCTTCCTCCCTATTTTGGAGCTACCTTTGGCTTTGGACATTCAGTCTTTCTCCAGTAACATGATCAGGCTTGATGTTTCAGATTCGAGTAGAGTGTTAGCTTATGTGGGAGTTCAGTCATCCCTTCTTGATCAACTCCGTAATCGTCAGTTCGAGGATAAGTCTCTGGTGGCACTTAGAGATAGAGCCTTGGTAGGCGATGTAGTGCCGACTACTTTAGGTTTAGATGGGGTTTTGAGGTTTGCTGACCGGTTGTGTGTTCCGAAAGTTGAGGATTAGATTCAGTTGATCCTTAGCGAGGCCCATGAATATAGGTATTCTATCCATCCGGGCACCGCTAAGATGTATCATGACTTGAGGAAACTTACTAGTGGAGCGGTATGAGAAGGGACATCTCATACTATGTATCCCGTTGCTTGTGTTGCTAACATGTGAAGGCCGAGCATTTGAGGCATGGTGGTGAGCTACAAAGATTACCAATTCATGAGTGGAAGTGGGAGCGCATCACCATGGATTTCTTGTTGAGTTTACTTCATACTTCTAGAGGTGTTGACAACATTTGGGTCATCGTGGATCGATTGACCAAGTCAGCACACTTCCTTCCAGTTCATACTTCCTTCAGTGCTGAGAGGTTAGATCGTATCTACATTCGAGAGGTGTTCCGTCTTATGGTGTGCCTATTTCTATCATTTCAGACCGGGGTTCACAGTCACCTCCTATACTCCAGAAATTAGTAGACTAAACTAGAACCTCAAGTTAGGGTTCTAGAGTTTGATATGAGAGTTAGAGTCGTAGATAAAACTTCTTGTACTTAGAATGAGTGGTTTAGGGGTTAAACATCAAGGCACGTGTTACACCCCGTAGTTTAGAAGACAATCTAGGGTTTAGTTGAGGGTCACAAGGGCAAGAGTGAAGGCAAAGGGGCAAAGCCTAAGCCAAAGGCCAAGGGTGCCCCAACCTTTGCAAGGTACTGTCCTAAGTTCACGACCACCACCACGACCAATGGTCTTGACCACGGTTTGTGGGAGGTCTCGTGAAGGTCCCTTAGACTTGTGGGAGGCAAGTCCTTGAGGCCAAGCTACTGCCCAAGGACCACGAGCCACTTCACGACCAGTGGTCTTGAC
Organism: Solanum microdontum; assembly: GCA_036250385.1. Classification (NCBI taxonomy): domain Eukaryota; kingdom Viridiplantae; phylum Streptophyta; class Magnoliopsida; order Solanales; family Solanaceae; genus Solanum; species Solanum microdontum. The sequence continues at coordinate 2,483 of JAJONQ010057381.1, forward strand.
CACAGTCCGTGTGAAGGCTAGTGGTCATGCCTTAGGTTCGTGGAGGCCAATACTCACTAGCCTAGCTATTGGTCCAAGGACCACGACCAGGACCACAGTCAGTAGTGAGGACCACAACCCATGGTGCCTCTCGTGAAGCTTGGACAGCAGGCTGCCAAGTGAAGGGGTCATTTTGCCTAGTCTTAAAACCCCTATATAAGATATTTTAAGCTTTTAACCACCGAATAAATTCACTGTTTCACAAGACCCAAATCAAATCCCCAAAATAGTCTTCTCTCTCTAGAAAACACAAGTCTTGAAGAAGAAGAAGACAGAGCTTGAAGCTTAGGTCAAGAACAATACTCCATTGTTGCAAGCTTGTGTAAGGGCTTTGAATCAAGGTATGTTAGTTTATTCATCTATGGGTTCTTCCACCCATAGAGCCCCTTAGATTTTCCCCAATTGTGAAGACAAAACCCAATTCTAGCTAGGGTTTCTTTCTACATTGTGGGTAGTGATGGGTATGATTCCAATTGAGTGGATAATACCTAATTATGATTGATATAGTATTGAATTATGATATTATGATGAATTTATGTGATTTACATGGTTAACCCTAGTCTAATTGATATAATTGATATTTGTGGGTTTATGCCATGAGAGGTGAAATTGAGGATTTATAGTTGATCTTCTAAAATTAATATCATGTGTAGTAATTCTTCATGACTAGTAAAGTTGAAGTTTAACCTTTATGATGAATTATGACTAGAATCACTTGATAATGAAGAATGTGATTAGAATGCCTTGAAATCTAGGTATGAATGATGATTGTAGAAGTAAAGCTTTTAGTGTAATGTTTGTAGTCATGAAGGTTGATCACTAGGGCTTTGAGAGTAAAGCCAATGTGATGAATTATCTAAGTGAGGCTTTGAGAGTAAAGTCTACATGAGAATAGAAGTCTATTAGGTAGAATTGTGGTAAAAGGCCTATACTCACCTAATCTACCTCATGAATGGATGAATGTGTGAAGTAATAGAATCACCTGTGTCATGATGATTCCATGTCTAATGTAGAATTCTAGATATGGTATTATGCATGAATATGATATGATATGAAAGGTTCTCTCACATAGAATGATTATAGGTTGAAAAGTTTTCTCACCTAAAATAAATCTAAGTCCTAGGACTATGAAATGTGATGAGGCTTGTTGTGATTCCCCTAGAAGACCTTTACATGATGGGAATGTGGGGTGAGTTCCCTTATTCCTAACTAGCTAAACATGAGGTGATTACCCATGTCATGACATAGGGAGTGTGAGGTGATTACCCTTATTGTATGTATGACTCCCAAGGCAAGCGGTGATTACCCATTAGCCTTTATGTTGATCATGGAGGCGATTACCTATGATCCTTATGTGATGAGGTGGAGACGAATACCTACATTACACGTTATAAATGAATATGGAGGCGAATACCTATATTCCATTAATAATGAACATGGAGGCGAATACCTATGATTCATTAGTATGTATGACTAGAGGAGGTTACCTTTGTCTTTATAATTCCATGATATGTATGGCTTGAGATGATTCCCCTTGTCCTTCATGATGAACTAAATATGTATTCCTTGAGGTGATTTCCTCTTGCATCTATGAACATGAGCATGACTAGTTTCGAGTGTAGCTTTATAGGCCCCTCCAATACATGCATGACTACTGTTGATTCACTTTGTCTTTATGATGTTAAGAGATGATAAACATGAATGATGAACCTAAAGTGTCTAGCTTAGCATGGGTAGGATTATGGGGTCTTGTTCATGCATGGCACAAGCTTGCCTTCAAGTGACTCATAAAGTGTTTCTCTTATATGATGTATGCTTAGATAGGATTGTGCTATAATTTCCTTCATTGTTATGTTATGATTGACTAAAGGTGAGAGATTCCATTGGTTGTGAAGTAAGCTAAGAATGAGACCAAATGAATGGTAAATATGAATATGGTGACTTCAAGGTTATGCTTAGTGTGAATGGTATTATGGGATGCTATTCATGCATTGCACAAGTATGCTTTGGGGTTACTTAGGAGTTTAGTACTCTTATGAGATGAAAGCCTAAGACTTGACTATGCATGTAGACTATGATTAAGATGACCAAAAGGGGGTACTTAGCTTGGATGGTATTATGGGATGCTATTCATGCATTGCACAAGTGTACTTTGAGGTTACTTGAGAATAGTCCTTTTATGATATGAATGAATAAGAGTTGAGTAAGGCTTTTATGATGCTTATGTTGGAGACTTTACTTATGATTATGATATTGTCTCTTATGTGTATAGTTGATGTTTCATAAAGTATTGGATTGTGTCTTATGTTGACTAACCCTTACGATATGCTCTTATGATGTTATGCTAACTAACATATTTAGTACATTTTGTACTAATGCATAATTTGCCTACATTCTTATCAAATGTAGGGTTTGGAGATTGAGTTCCAATCTTGAAGCTAGGTTTCTAAGGAGCAAAGGAGTTAGAGATTTTTTGAGTCCTCATAGCTTCGAGGACAAACCCACTATTTCCTTTATGTCTTTATTTTCATGTTTGGACTATTGTATGGGCTATGTCCCAAGAGTTTTATTCTAGAGTTTTATTAGATGATTTGAGACAAAAGTGTAGTAAAGACTTCCGCTTGCTTTTATGAAAAAATTTCGATTGTATGGATAAAAGTTTTTAAAATTTTCGTACTTTTCTATTATCTTATGTTATTATATGTTAAGGGCTTGTATGAGACCCCTTTGGGGTAAAGTACGCCATGTTACACCTAGGGTGTACCCTTGGGTCATGACACCACCAACTTTTGGAGGGTATTTTAGGAGGAGTTGGGCACCCACGTCGATCTTAGTACAACAGTTCACCCATGGATTGATGTCCAGTTGGAGCGTACTATTTAGGTTCTTGAGGATATGTTACGGGTCTGTGTTATGGACTTTGGAGGTCAGTGGGACCGGTTCTTACCTTTGACTGAGTTTGCTTACAACAACAACTACCATCCTAGAATTCAGATGGCCCCGTTTAAGGCCATATACGGTAGGCGTTGTCGCACTCCAGTTCGTTGGTTTGAGAATACGGAGCCTAGGCCGCGTGGTATAGACTTGTTTTAGTAGGCCTTAATTCATGTGAGGTTAATTCAGGATAGGCTCATGACGACTCAGAGTAGACATCAGAGTTATGCAGATTGCAAGCATCGACCGTTGAGATTTACTGTTGGTGACTGGGTATTCCTTCGAGTATCGCCCATGAAGGCGTGATGAGATTTGGGAGGTAGGGCAAGCTTGGCCTCAGGTACATTGGGCCTTATGAGATTTTGAGGATAGTTGGTGATCTGGCCTATGAGTTAGATTCACCCTCCGCATTCTCAACTATTCACCCAATTTTTTATGTTTTGATGTTGTGTCAGTATGTTCCAAATGAGTCTCATATGCTCCAGTAAGATGCCGTTGAGTTGGATTATCGCCTCACATATATTGAGGAGCCAGTTGCTATTTTGGCTAGAGATGTGAGACAACTGAGGTCTAGAGCCATTCCTGTGGTGAAAGTCCATTAAGGCATCGTCCAGCCGAGGAGGCTACCTGGGATCGAGTGGAAGATGCGGGAGCATTTCCCCATCTTATTTGAGCTATTAGGTACTTCTTGACTCTTAGTTTAGCAAATGAAAGTCCTTTTAGTAGTGGATCTTGTAATGAACCTCCGGGTCATTTATGTGTTTATGCCTTCTTTCCGTCGTTTAGAGCGTTCTTGTAGCCACCACAAGTCATTTATGACTTGCTGGCACTGACTGTTAAGTCGTTTGGTAGTTTGTTTGGGTTTTTTTTCCCATTTTCCTTTTTGGAGCTTTTGAAACTTGAAAAGTTGATTTCAGTCGTAACCTCAGGTAAATGACCTCATATGGGAATTTTGACGGTTGCATCAGCTCCTGAGCGACCAAATTATGCTAGTAGCATGGTTGGAATGAGTCCCTAGGCTTATGGTGTGACTTTGGGGCCATTTGGCGCTTTAGCCTTTGAATTTTGGCTTAAATTTGATTTTGTTCAACATTCTTGGTAAACGTGCTCGGATGAGAATTTCGTCAGCGTGGATAGTTTAGGTATGCTGAGTTTACTCTAGAACGACCCTTCGTGTGTTTCCCGGGGTTTCTAGTCTTATTTTGATGCCTGTTGTGGAAATTGGCTAAAAATGGCATTTGGGTGTGGGGCTCACTTTTTGTCGAAATGACCTCGTTCGAAAATTCTGACTGTGCGATTAAGTCTAGAATGTCAAATTTAGGGGGATAGCATATATGATTTATTTTCATCTGGTTCTGAATGAATTTTGAGGGTTCGTTCGAAGACTTGTAAAGAAAAAATAGCAAAATATGGTGTTGCTGGTGCAGACCTTTAGCGACCAGAATTTAGTCTTTTGGCGACTAGATTTAGCTTTTAGCGACTAGAACTGCTGCTATTTATATAGCAAAAAATCAGATTCAACATCATTTTGAAACTTCGATATCCTGAGTTCTAGAGCTCCGTTTTGGGTGATTGGAAGTCCAGTCTGTTAGGGTTTGTGTTGGCTGTGTGGGGGACTGCCTGGAGCTTGTCAGAAAGTCTCTGATTGTGGTGTATCTTCATTGTAAGTGGCTGCCTAAGTCTCTTTTTGTGTAAGGTCTTGCATTTTGGTTTGTTGTTGCATGGAGATTTTTCGAGCCCCGAGAGGTGGTCAATTTTGGAACAAAAGCTCTAGGGATGGTTTGGGACTTCTTCAGAAAGTCAATTCCAGAAATTCCGAAGCAGGTCCCACATTTCCTAATTTTTACTCCAAAATTAGTTTGTCTTCGATTTTGATGATTTTAGGGTCTAAACGACTGTGCTGATGCTGTGATTCTACTTTTAATAGCGTGGCAACAATTCAAGGCCGTTCGGAAGGGAATAGCTCTGGTAGAGTGATTTGGAGCGCGCGCAGTTGGCCATTAAGGAGGCTACAATTTCATTTCCTTTATATTGAGTCTGATTGTGTAATTGCAAGCTGAATTGTTTGAATATGTTGTGAATTGCTCATATTTCTTCTCGTCTTCTCTCTGATTGTTATGCTCTTATTTCCGTTAATCTCTGTTCGTATTTGGTTCTATCTTTTGCGTTAGTTTTTACCTTCCTTGCTCAGTCGACCTATGATGCCTACTAGGGACCTGTCACTTTGGTACCCATGCTACAGTCTGCATATATTTTCGTGATGCATGTCCGAGCACTAGCTATCAGTGTTGAGGTCAACCCTACAACAGTCTATTATGGAGATGAGGGTGAGCTCATGGCATTTTGGGATTTCTTGTCTCCATTCCGTATTTAGATTTTGACTTGCCTTTTGCTTTTTGAGGCAGTGTTGTTTCTGTGGTCCACTTTTGGGACTTGTACTCTTTCAATAGTTATGTACATGTGACTTCCAGGTTCTGGGAGGTATCTTTGGTATATATAGTTTTGGGTTCGCTTACGCCTTCCTTTTATGTGTTCTGTTTATTTATGCTTCGATTAGTTGAGGATAGTTTCCCTCTCAGTCACATTACTCTCAAGTTCCAGGACAGGGTTTAGCTTACCTACTAGAAGTTTGGTAGGTGCCATAATGGCTCGAGTAATCGGGCTGTGACAAAAATTGAATTCGATTTCATTTGAAGCAGTAACATCATGGAAAGGGATATCCATTTTTCTGATCAACCGCCTTCTCCCACACATTCTATGCCAATGGCATTCACTAGTGAAGATGATGGAGACATTTGTCCACATTCTCCAATGACCCATGAACTCTTCGAGTCACATTCTAAGTTTGATCATTCACCTCAACTAAAGAGAACAAGTGATTCTCATAACAACCTGGCAAATTGTGAAACATTTTTGTGCGATTGAGGATATTAAGAATTTAAACGATGATGCTTGTATTAAGCTGCCTATATTTTTGAATACAAAGATATGTAGTGAGTGGGAGAAAATAGGTTAATGCCTCTTTCGTGATAGTCTCCACTTTTCTCATGACCAATCAAGTAAAGTGATCTTTTTAAAGTCTCACCTTTTCTGTCTTGTAAATTCATTTAAATCATTACAATAAAAGATTAGGGTGAAAATTACTAGTAACTGGTTGAGATCCTAGAAAAATGCTTGTTGTTGCTATGCAAGTTCTTTGTTAGGGTTATAGTATTTTGGATTGAGACGAGAATCTTGTATAATATTAAAACTTGTATATTTTGTCAACACAAAACGTCCCACTCTTCTCAATCCTAAGAAAGAGATATTGTGTTCATATGATTTGCCTTAAACCCATAAAGCTAGACATGTTTGACCTATTGTCGTGTTTCATTAAACCCATAAAGCTAGACATGTTTGAATGATGCCCATAAATAAATCTAGGAATTTTTCAAGTGAACATTCACAACTATTTGTTGTTCTCAGATTATTACTATCCTATTTTTTGTGACAATACATCTGATATGTAATTTCTCTATTAGGTCATATCTCACATTTAAACCATGTACTTATGATTTAGCTCTTAATATCTAAACAACCTCTTGGTATTTATAGGTATAGCCGTTTAATATTAAAGTAACTTGGTTGTTGCCACATTTTACTAAACATAGAGACACAAAATAGTTGAATGACATACTCCATGTTCTACATATCTCATAAATATTAAATTTCTTCTCTTTTTATTTTTATGAGGAAAAATGGGATCTATGAACTTCTTTTGTGATCGCTTACTTAGAGCCATCCTCTCATTTTTGTAATAAAGGTACTCTTATAAGCTCATTCATTAATGGTTTTCTTTAGCTGCTCCTTTTTCTTATGTTGGTTGTTCCTTTTAGAAGAGTTGCAAGCACCTACTAGACAACTTTAGATGAATATTGTCTCCATTTCTCCAAGTCCCTTCTCTGATTCTCTTGTTGAGTTCCACTACAAACATGTTGATAAACACTTCAATAAAAGAAGAAAGGGAGGAAAAGGAATTCCTAAAATGGAGAAAATCTAAGAAGATTTGTGGGATCTATGGAGATTGGATCGATGGTTACGTTCCACCTCGCTTCTTACCTAGCAACAACAAGAGCTAAATTTTTGGTTCACAACTAGATATGTTTTATAGTTATTCATCTTTTGAGTAATGAGTTGACTTTTGGAACTGCACATTTTATTTTTTAAAGGTAATATCTATGAGAAATCCATATAGAGAAAGAAAAAGTCATATTACTTTATGTGGCTTGTTCAAAAAGGACTCTCCAAAACAGTCTATCTATGAAGCATCTACTAAATACAGACGAATGCTGGAACAAGACTCAAGTTTACTCAAAAATGTTACTAATACTAACAACTCATAAATTGATCTATTTATGTGACTTAATCTGTTAGTATGTAAAATCTTATTTAGTTTGCTTTCTATACTAGTTGATGCCTTTTCTAGTTCTCATTTCTGTTCCTTAGGGTGATTTGTGTTCCTGTTTGAATTTCCTTCAATATTAAGTGTGTTTCTTACATTAATGTGTCTAAATGTGTTTATGTTTTGAATCATATACTCCTTATTTGATTATTGCAGATGTTGGTTTTGTTCTGTATAATGTTACGGTTCGTATGTCAATAGATGTAAACATCCATTATGACTAGTTACTATTTTAAAAGACCTGATATTTTGACTTTTTTTAGAATTAGTTTCCGAATTTGACCTTCATTTTAATATCCAAGTTAACCTTGTTTTTTAGTTCAGATACTAAAAATCTATACATTTTTCTCATTTGTGAAAGTTAGATCTTGTTTAAGGCTAGAGGACTCTTGAATTTAACTCTTTTAGTGTAATGGAGCTTATGTTTAAAAATAGTTTAAGCTATAAAATGGGTTGGTGTTTTCTATGTCTTTGTTTGTTGTGAATAGAGTCAGCACCTCGTCTAAACCTGCTTGGTTTGATATCTTTCGCATGTGTGAATTCAGGGCTTATTATAAGTAGAATTTTAAGTTTATTCTCTTATCAATTGAATTTGTTGTCCTGGTTACATGTTTCCAGCAGTGTAAGTTATGTTCTTTGTCAACAAGAATTCTAGGTTGTTTCTACTTAAGGTCATTTATTTAGGTGTCATTGCTTCTGATCGAATTTTCGAAGGATTGGTTTAGTATGTATTTGGTTAGAGTTAAGTCGTTTGTGCATACCAAATTATGAAATCTGATCGTTTATCAATCTTGTTATTATTTTCTCTCGAATTGATCAGTCCTACACTTCTTACATGCTAGACGATTAACTATATAACATTAGTTTGATTTCATTTCTTATTCCATATTGTGGCAGCTCTATACCTTATATAAAGTCCTTGGAAATTGCATATACAGATTTCTAAAGTTTTGAATTTGCTAGACTCTTCTTTGTTTAGCTTCTGATGGCTTTTCTCTTAAAAATGACATTTTATATTTAGGGATCTTTTGAGAATTTGATGTTGAACCTTAGAGTTTCAGATTTTATTTTTTTGGTAAACTAATTAGGAAATACTAACTTTGCACTTGCAAGTCCTCATGATGTATTAATTTTTCGCTTGTAGATTCTGATTTACCTTATTCAGCTACAAGTGACTCATGTCATCTGGTTGTCCATTAACATGCATTAAAACCTCTTTACCTGTAAATTTTGTTATATAAAGATAATGGACTGAGTTTTGTAGTTGATGTAAGATCAGCTTATGAAAATGAAAACAAGGATGAGCTCTTGAAGTTTAGCATAAGGTAAGGTTATGTACAAGCATTGACAAAAAAAAAGTTAGGTCTGGACAGTACAAACAACCTTATTTGATTTACTAAATCCAAAGAAATATTGATTCCCCTGTTTCATTAAATTTTCAGCAAGATACCAAGTGTGAATTTGTTAAGAAATGACTGATGAACTTGCTCTAATTTTAAGAAAATCAATCAACATTCTGGTTTTTCAGCAAAATACTAGAAAACTTGCATTCATGAATCATTTAACTACACTAAAATCTATTGTTTATGCTTCTTGTAGAAAATTCTTTCAATAAGGCTAACACTAACTTATTCAAGATGAAAAAGTCAAATTGTGTGCTAGTTGAAACTATCTGATCTCATATTCTGGAATCTTTCTCATTTACTGGTGCTAGGTGCTAGATGCTTGATTTTCTTCAAAGTAGCATTAGATGTAGCTAAAGGCTGGCATTTCTTCTTCTGCTAGTCCATCACTTGCTGACATTATTAGAACCATTAGATTGTACTACCCATACAATTAAGTTAGGATGCTTGTTCAGAAATAATGTTCCATCTCCATTTACTGCCTCATTCTTGTTTAATGCTGCAAGACTGATCACTTCAACTCCTAATTTATCAGCTCTAAGAATTAATTTTTCTATTTTTCAATTAATACCATCTGCTGCAAATGGTAATACTACTGAAACCAAAGTGAGGGATAACCTATGTTTAGTGCACGTAGCCATTTAGATAGTATAAAGTTTCAAAAAACTTGGAGTAGATCCACATGATTTGTTTCTAAAAAGAATATATGTTTATGTATAATTGTACTTTCTTGCTTTATTCTCATTCCCTATTGTCACTTTTATTGTTGTTGTTGTTGTTCCATCAGAAAGTTAGATTTCTGCAATTCTACTGATAAAAAATGTACCTTTTAAGTTCTTGGTGATTATTTGTTCAGATTTGAATAGTTATGAGTCAACAAGAGCCTTCGCAAAGAAACAAAAGAGCAAAAAAGAACTTCGCTAAACCTGGATCATTATCATTCTTGGTAAATAAAAAACAATGATTATTGACAACAAATGAAATTGTTTAAGCTATAGAGCCAGAGAAAGGACATCTTCTAAAATTAATTGAAGAACAACAACCAGACGTAGCACCACAATCTGAAGCAAATGAACAATCTGAAGCAATTGGAAAATCTATAGAGGACCAACCTCTAGAGGAGTAGCCTCTACAAGAGCGAGTGCAAATTAATTCTATCATTCCTCCAACAAATGAACAATCTGAAGAACAAGGTAACATATATGCTTACAAACTTGTTGAATTCATCCATGATTTCTAATTTCTTGTATTTTCTTATAGTTGAAGGCCTTCCAACTCAAAACCCAAAAGGCAGAACACAAATGCTTAATGTACATAGCCGACGCGAGCGCAAATTGATCACACTGAATAGGTTAAATCAACCTGTTGGTCCTACTGATGAAGTTGTAATAGAGTTAAGTAGCTTCCTAGGCACATTGGCAAGAACTGCGACACTTTGCCCATTTGATATATTTGATTGGAGGAACATGGACACCGAAAAGGATTTATGGGATTACACCAAGGTCTGAAATTTTCAATATTTAAATATATGTCAAAGTATTTTGCATCTGTTGGTTAATCGAATGACATGAAATTGTTGGAGAAATATATTATTCCTGAAACTACAAAAAAATGGACTTTGGTAACAATTCAGGAAGCTTGGAGAAGGCATAGATGTGATTTGAAGATCAATTATTATGACCCGTATGACAATGATGATGGTCAATGACAAAAAAGCCCGGTCATATTCCAGAATGTCAGTTTAGAGAGCTCCTCAAATATTGGAAGTCTAAGAAATTCAAGGTAATTAAAATGTATTCCAGAGTTTGAAGCTGACAACTTTTTTATTTTTCTATTCTTTTCTGTGATAGTGTTGTTGTAGCTCAATTTTTTCAAGGTGATATTTGAGTGTGCGACTCTAAAGTAACCTAATTTTTCTATTATCTTTCGTTGAATCCATATGCGATTCACATATAAGTAGAGAGATGATGTGTATGGATCAGTATGTATCCTCCATTGATGTTCATTGAGTGGGATTGTTATGTCTAGCTCATTGTTAAGTCGAGAAGAATAACCAGTTATATCACCCAAGTAACTTTCTTGTCCTTTATCAATTACTAAGACTGAATTTTGAGTCTTCCAATAAGATACATTCTATAAAGAAGAAGCAACTTGAATGGAGGATTACCAGAAATGCATTTGTTTAGACTTTTAGTTAGAGTCTGAACACCAGTATAACATTCAATTTTACCTTATTCGATGTTTCTACTTATTCACCTAGGAGTGCTCTACGAGGATGGTAGAATGTCTTCTTGTAGTTAACTATTGTATGTGCTGCACCTTGTAGAACCTATTTAGCATGTTATTTCCTTCAAGAAATAGTTAAATTGTTTAGTACAAGTTGATTGTTCAAATGACAATATGCAAAGGAACAACCATTGTGAATTTATGACTATCAACTTTCATATCTTTCACTATCATAACTTAACGTAAGCATTGCTAAACTTCTTTGTGTTTTATTGTAGGTGATGAAATTGAAGGAGATGAAAGCAGTACTGAAGACTTGACCTAGGAGTTGACTGGATTGATGTTAATTAACTTTAATCATCTATGTTCTACAAATATTTTGATTTTGATGAAGATTGAAAACTGTGGTGTGTTTCACCCTTTTTGAACAGTAAAAAAATTATTTGTGAATGCATGACTATCAACTTTCACATCTTTCACTATCATAACTTAACGTAAGCATTGCTACACTTCTTTGTGTTTTATTGTAGGTGATGAAATTGAAGGAGATGAAAGAAGTACTAAAGACTTGACCTAGGAGTTGACTGGATTGATGTTAATTAACTTTAATCATCTATGTTCTACAAATATTTTGATTTTGATGAAGATTGAAAACTGTGGTGTGTTTCACCCTTTTTGAACAGTAAAAAAATTATTTGTGAATGCATGACTATCAACTTTCACATCTTTCACTATCATAACTTAACGTAAGCATTGCTACACTTCTTTGTGTTTTATTGTAGGTGATGAAATTGAAGGAGATGAAAGAAGTACTAAAGACTTGACCTAGGAGTTGACTGGATTGATGTTAATTAACTTTAATCATCTATGTTCTACAAATATTTTGATTTTGATGAAGATTGAAAACTGTGGT
>JAJONQ010057382.1:0-14502 GCA_036250385.1 Solanum microdontum
CCAGCTCTTCAAAAAGGAAATGCCAAAATTCTTTCAAGTGGAAAGGTAGTAGGAGATCCGGGTAACTGGACTGTAGTTAAAGATAGAAGAGGTTGTCCCAGTAAATCAAAGTGAGTAACAAATTTGGTGCTCTTGCACATGAAGAAGAGTACATATCTGATATCAACAAGGGAAAAGATAAGTCACAACAAGATACTACAAAATTACAAAAAGGAGAATTAGGTAAAGAATGGGTAACTAAGTCTTTTTTACATGTGTTACATGGAGGAACATACAAATACAAGGAGAAATAGGGGACAACATAACACAGCAAAATATGAGCAAAAATGAAGCAAGTCTAAGGGATAATGGACAAGAACCTCAACTCAATTCAACATTGAGATTTGCATATGTAGAAGCTAGAAAAATGAGTGTAGAACATGAGGGGGTGTAAAATAATAAGGAAGGGATTAACATTTCGTCCCGTCAAGAAGAGGAAATACTCATAGATGAGTTATTGAATGATGATTCCAACAGTCCTGCAACACAAACTAAAAATCAGTTATGTCCGTATGAGAGCGATAAGATGATGGATAATGGGATTCACATTAGTGATCATAATTCAAATAATGATTAAATGAAAGGAAATCACCTCACACTCCCCATAACAAACTAATTAGGAATAAGGGAACTCACCACACATTCCTATCATGTAAAGGTCATTTAGGGGAATCACCACAAGCCCCATCACATCTTAGAGTCCTACGACTTAGATTCATTTTAGGTGAGAAAACATTTCAACCTAGAAATATGAGAGAACCTTTCATGTCATGCTATATTCATGCATAATACCATATTGAAAATTCTACATTAGATATTGGTATCCTCATGACTCAAGTGAATATATCACTTCACATATTCAAGCATTTATTAGGTAGATTAGGAATCCATTAGGCAAACTCCCAATCGTGCAAGTCTATGCACATCTTTTACTAACTCTTTCTTCTCTTCCTCAACATGGGCAGTACTAGTCAAGACTTCTATAGAAGTACTGTAGCAGCACGTCGTTCGGAAGTCCGTGAGTTGGGCATTGAAGTAATAACTTCTTAAACTTCAGCCACGTTTCGTGGATTGGTTCACCTTCCAATCGCTTGAAACCTTGAATGTTGTCTCTGAGTATCATCATCCTCGACGGGGGAAAGAATCTCACATTGAACGCTGAGGTAAGCTCATCCCAAGAGGTGATGGAATTCTCCAATAACTCTGGCAACCATTTGCTAGCTTCACTTGTCAAAGATAACAGGAACAACCTGAGACTGACTGATTCTTGTGACATGTTCTTGAATGAGAACGGACCATAAACATTCATGAAATTCTACATATGCTCATGTGGGTCTTCGTGAGCCAATCCTCCATAAAGTCCTTTCATTTGGAGGAGATGGATTGTTGTGCTAGTAACATGGAATATAGCATTCCTTTTGGTTGAAGGTAGACAAATTGATCCAATTCCACCCAATTAGATTGGGTCATTTACGCTATTAAGATCGTTAATATCGCCTTGGTGGCCCACTTGGCTACCATTACTCCCTGCCTCATTCATTTCTTCTTCTGTTCAACACAACCATCACAAACACAAAACAAATTAAATCGATTCAACTACAGCCAATAAGATCACAAATTAAACTTTGATAAAAGAATTCTAAACAGCACTTCCCGATAGCGGTGCCATTTTTTATTAATGTTTCAAACACACCTCATGCAGTTCTAGGTGCAAACGATCGTTAAACAATATAAAACCCAACAAATGAGTTGGGGTCGAACCCACAGGGAGTGGTACGTGTTTAAATTCAGTTATGAAGTATAAACGTGTTAATAGTTATAGGAATAGAAATTATCGAAAAAGACATGAAACAAACAAATCAATAGGGGTGACACGAATGTCAGATGGGGGTTTTTGTTTGCAATTATTAGCTACAATGCAATCACACAGGATTGAAAAACCAATATAGAGAGGAATACTCGGGATGTAATCAATTATAGGCAAATTTTGCTATATGGGTAATTGAAACTACTAGTAAATACCTAAATATTAGTGGGTAGGCTAGACTATAAGGGAGATAGCTTTCTCTCGAAGAACTACCCCTAATCATGTGATTTCTTTCAAACATCAACAAGCATAACAATTAAGAACAACTCACACCTTAATTCATCTACTCTCTCGATCTAGATGGGTAGGATTGGGTTTAGGATTCACTATCTCGAGCTGAACCCAAATCAACCCAACATGTACAAACCATTAATCAAAAGCCTTGGTTCCAAAACCTCTCTCTCTCGAGCAAGACAAGAACACAAAATTAGAACTGCATTTGCATCTACAATTTATAAATTAAACTTCAATTAATGCTTAAACCCACTTAAATATAGCATTTAAACTAGTAATTACAATACCCATAAATTAATTCAACCCATAATCACATGATCACACCCCAAGAATTGGGGTTTTTTAGCCAAACATCATAAATAAGTAAAAAATGTTACCAAATCGATTAGCCATCAATTGGGTAAGAATATTCAAGCCTCTAAAATGTTCTGAATTGAAGAAAATTAGTACCCACTTGCAAAATCTCCGAATTGAGTCTCAAAGAGCCTTAAGTCTACAAGGAAACTCCTAAAACTCAAAAGAAAACTATTCTAGATGGTAGCAAGCCCCCAAATTAACAGTTCAAAATACAATTTATAGTTGCCAAAAAATTAGCCACGAAGGGCCATTATGAGATGTAAGTCGGGTTCGCTGAGTTATTCGACGAACCGCCCTTTGCTCTCTTCTATTGCCATTATGCATTGGTTCTCAGCATCCTCAAGTCTTGCAACTTTGGGCGATCCATCTTGTCATCACAGAACTGATCGGCGATTCGCCGACTGCCCCTTTCCTATCGCCGACTGGTTTTCTTCCCTACTGGAACTTTAGGCGGACTGAAGAGTCACTCGGCGAGTTGCGAAGTGGTCTTGGCGATAACCAGGTTCTCCTTTCTCCACTTCTTTAGCTTGTTTTGTTCCTTTTTGCCTGTTAGTGTCCTTGCTTTTCTCCTTAATCCACATACCTGAAAATTAAGGCTTTAACATCAGTTTATTGCATAAATTAGGCATTTGAGGACACTAAAACTATCAAAACAAATCCCCAAATGAGTCCAAATCTCGGACTTATCACCCGCTCTATCATTGGGAAAAATAAGACGATTAACATAATTTGGGTTACTCAGACTTCACCCACACCAGATCCAACAATATAATCAGCACAACCCACAATTTGAATCAAGCAAAAACACGGGATTTCATAAATATGGGCCAACAAACACAATTCAGGATCTCATAGACACAACCAACAATAATCATTCAAACTAATCACTAATATTATGCGAACAACACAATAGGACAACGATCATGCATTCAAGGCTATGAAACTTCAATTATGGGGTTCGGAAAACTAACCACAAGAGTAGATAAGACAAAGCCAATTTAAGCAACAATGAGAAAAATCCACCCCCGAGCAATTGATCCAACACAAAAAATACATGAAGAATGGGTCTGGTAATAGAACAATATGCGGTTGTGAAAGTGTAGAAGTCGAAAAGTATGAAATCAGGGACACTTTTGAATTTAAGAACTATTTTGGCCTTTTGACCCTTCAGTTTGCACGCCAGTCGACAACGCTCACTTATGTCACTGACCGATTTGGCGATGCGCCGAATGGCTCTTTTGCCCATCGAGTTTTACAGAACCACTAGCTAACTAGTTGGTCAAAACGGTGATCTAGATCGGGCTCACCGATCTGTTGCTGACTTGGTACTTGGGCTCCCCTAATTTCTCCTTTTCCAATATTTCAATTTTTCAACCTGCACATTCAGCATTCGTTATTCAAACAACAATAATAAAATCTTAAAAACTTGGGTTGCCTCCCAAGAAGCACCTTATTTAACATCGTAACATGACGTGGATACGCTTTCAGGGTTCATTCTTTGGGTTAACCAAGGTATCACTTGGTAGATCCCCTTTTGGCCTTGGGTTCAAATGTGATTAAATCTGGCCCATTTGTGTTTCCAGTTGTTTAATGTATACCGAGTGAGAAGTAACCGTCTGGTTTAGAGTTGAGACGTCCTCTTTCATTTCTTTAAGCACCTTCTCCAACCCTTCAACTTTATTGAGAATGCGTGCAAGCATATCTTCAGTGCAAAAATTTTCTGGGTCAGCTCTTTGCTCTTTTGGCTTTTGACGCTCATGGGGAGGGACATATCCTTATTTGTCACCATCTCGCTCCCTACAGTTTGTACCACGGTCACACCACTCCCAATCACAATCCTTCCAACCTTCATCATTCTCTCTATTCCAGCCTTGGTTTCCACATGGCCTTGGATAGTTTTGGCGGAAGCCTCCTCCCTAATTTGCTAGAAAGTGCACTTTTTCATTGTACAAAGCTTCAAAGTGTGCATCATTGGGATTTATTCCGCTAACTCCTACTGGGTTTAAGACCTTAGAACCACTACCCATGACATGTTTTGACAAAATATCTATTTGGGTCATCATTTTAGTCATGTTTCATCCCACTTTTGGTCCTTTTCTATTTGTTCCTAAATGTCGAAGGAGACACGTGATCCTAGTATACCAAGTTCGGTTTATCTTCGCCATCCCATCAAGAAGAGTCGACCCTATCTCTAAAGGTTCCTGCATAATTCCTCCTTAGACAAGCTGATAAGCCACACCTTTTTAACCATGTCTAAACTGCGGTAGAAATGTTGTAACAACACGTTGTTTGGAAGTCCGTGATTCGGACGTTGGTGTAACAACTACTGAAACCTCAGCCACATTTTCATGGATTGGTTCATGATCTAAACATTTAAAGCCATGAATATTGTCTCTTAGTGTCATCATCTTTGAATGAGGGAAAATCTTATGTGGAATGCCTCGGTAAGCTCTTCCCAAGAAGTAATTGAAT
Source organism: Solanum microdontum (assembly GCA_036250385.1). Lineage (NCBI taxonomy): Eukaryota > Viridiplantae > Streptophyta > Magnoliopsida > Solanales > Solanaceae > Solanum > Solanum microdontum. Next base: position 4,970 of record JAJONQ010057382.1, read on the forward strand.
CCCTCGGTAGATCAACTAACCACTTGGTTGCTTCCCCATCAAAGAAAAAGGAAACAACCGGAGCCAGACTGACTCTTGTGAGATGTTTTTGAATGAGAATGGACCACACATGTCCACAAAGTTCCAGATATGGTCATGGGGATCCTCATGAGCTAGCCATTCCGAATAATCCTTTCATTTGCAATAGTTGCAATATCATGCTAGTCATGTTGAATACAACATTTCCCACGACCGGAGGTAAACGAATAGCACCTACACCACCCAATTGAGCTTCATTGACATCATTCAAATTGTCAATGTCAACTTGGTGTCCAAGTTGGCTACTATTGCTTCCGTTTACACTCATCTCGTGACCTGTTCACAAGCAACCAACAACAAACACAAAATAACGTAAGTCGATTCAACTATAAATAAGATTACATCACAACTATATTTCCCTCAAAGAATTCTAAACACCACACCCCGGCGGCGACACCATTTTTGATAACGCTCAACTACACTTCATCCAATTCTAAGTATAGGCGATCGCAATCTAGATAAACCCAACGAAGAGTTGGGGTCGACCCCATAGGGAGTGATACGGTAGAGAATTCAATTACAAAGTGAAAGGCATGTTTTGATCGGTAGTAGGAATAAAAGTTATCGAAACCATTAAACTAAATCAAAGGGGTTGACATCTAGTGTCAATGAGGGGATAAGGTATGTCAATTAACACCTACTAAAACAAAGGAGTAATCAAGAAAAATAAGATACTTGGGGATGTGATCAATTAAGTACCAATTTCTGTATACGGGTGATTACTAATTACAAAAAGTCGCTGAATCTTAGTGGGTAGGCTAGGCTTTATGTGTAACAGCCATCTCTCGATCAACTATCACGAATCAAGTGAGTTCTCTCGAACCTCAACAAGCATCATACTATAAACAACCCAAAACCTCAATTTACCTAAACTCTCGAGCTAGATAGGTAGGATCGAGTTAAGACTCACTCTCTTGAGCTGAATCCACAACAACCCAATCACTACAATTATCGATTGATAACCTTAATTATGAAACCTCTTTCTCAAGCAAGCATAGAATACTAGACTAGAACTGCATTTGTAACTACAATTCATGACTTAAAACTCAATTATCAATCACTACTAAAAAATAGTGAATACCGACCTACAAATACCGACTTCCGAAGGTCGGTATTCCCTGAAATACCGACCAAATACCGACTTCCCAGCATAGGTTGGAATAAGCTTGGTCGTTATTCGATACCTACCTCTGGAGGTCGATATTTACTGATCTCTCGAGGTCAGTGTTAATTTTTAAGTCAGAAAATTCATTATTTTATTTTCCAACTTCCTAAGGTCACTTTTATATATTTGTTTATTTTTTATTTTTATTATTTCGGTCTTCTAGATGTCAGAATATTTATTTCTCATATTTTGAAATGCCAACATATGGAGGTCGGTATTTTCTAATTTCTAATTTTTAATTTTTAATATTTCTGACCTCTGGAAGTCGGTATATTTTAATTTTAATTTTTCTTAATTTTTAAATTTCGACCTCTGGAGGTCGGTATTGTTTATTTCTTATTTTGTTTATTTTTTATATTCCGACCTCTAGATGTCGGTATTTTTTATTCTTTATTTTATTATTTTTGAGATTCTGACCTCTAGAGGTCGGTATTTTTAATTTTTATTTTTGAGATTCTGACCTCTAGAAGTTGGTATTTTTATTTTTTATTTTTTATTTTTGAGATTCTGACCTCCGGAGGTCGGTATTTTAATTTTTTATTTTTGAGATTTTGACCTTCGGAGTTCGGTATTTTTATTTTTAGTTTTTAAGATTCTGACCTCCAGTGGTCGGTTTTTTGCTACAAAACTAGCAACAAATTGCTGCAATTTTAGTTGTCCATCTGTATATTTATACCAAAACAACCCGAAGAGCTGCCAACACAATATTTTCAACATATACATTAAATTACTTTAAAATAAACATCATCCAAGTTCAAAATAAACTAAAACATGATCAAACAATTCCAAAAATATAGAAGTTTAAAATGTCAAATAGATACAACTAATCCTCATCACCCTCACTCTCCTTATCAAAACTCTCATCACCCTCCTGATCAGATCCGTCACTACTGGCCGGACACGGATGAATAATTTTTCCTAATTCAAAAAGAAAAGTTAGTTGGGCCTGGAACACTGCATACCTCTTGTTCTCTGCCTCCTTTGTTGCCGCAATCTCCTTTTCTCTCTTCCTCTCTCTTTCTTCTCTCTTCTTCTCTCTATCGGCTACAGGAGCAAAATCGGCATTGAGATAAGATATTTTGCTCTCCATTGCAGATATTGTCTCTCTATCCCCACCATCAAAGCTTGAGGATGATGAACCACAATACCAATAATTTTTCTTCTGATACGCCTTTTCTGTGAAGCTGTAGACTTAACCTCTAATCGATTCACCTGCACTCTGTTGCCAAAGATTCTTGTTTTCTGTGAAGCTGTAGACTTAACCTCTAATCTCACTCCTCTTTTTAATTTTTTCATCAGTACTCTAATGTTCTAGTAACATTCCCCACCGATCTGGTAACATAAACTTAGGAATTCTGTTTTGTCTCCGACAGTCACAAAATGTGCTAGAAAGCAACTTTGAAGCTTTAAGCTTGAAGTTCACTTGAACTTCTTCCTCATGCTTGGGAGCTCATACATAATATTTCTGTAATAAAAAATAACTTAATATTTATTGTTCAAATGAATATCGAATTTAAATGTAGATGATGTGAATTTAATTTATATACATTCTTACCTTAAATTCGTTTAACATCTGCCCATGGGTGTTAAGTGGAATCGAACTCCAATTCGGGTACACACCATTATAGTGAGTTCCGACGCACTTTAAAATAATCTTTGGCATACCCACATCTGGACGTAACCTGAAATACGAGTTCATTGACAAATTAGGGTAAAAAAATAATAATCAATCAATTAAAATATAAATAGATAAATGAAAGATGAAACATAATTAAATCATACTTGTATCCTAAAGGCTCGATGAGGAGTCTCCAAAAATTGTCTCTATCGCCTGGTTGAGGACCATGTGCATCTGAGTGTTAGGTGGTGGGAGTATTAGGCTCTGAGCCATTGGCCTCAAGACAAAGATTGGAAAGTCCAATTGATCCATTATTAGTATTCAAATTATTGCATTGACTAGCACTAGCTGATGGTATGGTAGACTCATGACCAAGATGTGAATAGCCCTGCAATGTTTGGTAACCCGAACTATGTACCATAGTGGGTGTAGATATAGAATATCAAGATTGTGGAGCCACATGAGTATAGGCATTATGTGACTAGTGTACCGAGCAAGTAGCTGAAAGTGAGGCTCGTTTTGAAATATTAACTCGAGAGGGCCCATTAGATATCACGACTCCAGTGGGCCTTCTCATAGCATTGACCTTAATTTTATTTTTTTTTAATTAGAGGATATTTTTTATTTACCCTTGTCTTTATCTACCATCTATATCAATTAAAGATAAAGATTAAAACAGAGTAGTACAAAATATGTCACAATGTTGAACAAATATATCAAACAAAGTTATCATAAAATAAGGCTTCATCCAAATAGTCTGTCACAATATCGAACAAACGCTAAAACTACTTTGGCACCAAAGACAGATATTCAAAACAAATGATTTGAAACTACTAAAATATAAAGTATACTCAAATATCAATAGCTAAAAATAATAAACACAACATACAAATTGTTATTCATCCTCTTCGGAAGTTTTTTCATCATCTATCCATTCACATGCATCATCTTTGGAAGTTTCCTCCTCATCTATCCATTCATCCTATTCGAAAGTTTCCTCCTCATCCTCCTCCATAGTTGTTGGCATATCTAACTCTTCTCTATTAACTTCTTGTAAAATGTGATCAGGATGCTCCAAATTCATTTCTAACTCAGGATCCAATACTTGATGAACACTTGATATTTCATTTTGATATGCAACATCTAATTCATTTTCAACTTCCACTAGCCCCATAGACTTTGTTTTGATTATAACCCACCAATCACACTTATCTACGCAACAGATAAGGAGCATAGTACACTTGCTTAACATTATATGCAATAATAAAAGGATCATAAGCCTCATACTTCATACTGTGCTTGATTTCAATGATATTATGTTGCTTATGCTCCCTTGTATAGCTTATAGGTGAATCCAATAGCTAAATAACCTACGGGGGCATATAAGTATGGGATATGGAGATTTCTACTAGAAACCCCAACCTTATGTAATGGGGGTGATTCTATCTAATGAGATTACTTTTAGAAACTCAGCCTTACTTAAAGGAAAAGCTTCCATCTCATAGTCAATATCCACTTGGTGCTAAGCATAATTCCCATAGATTACATATTAAATCATGACTTGTTTCATTATTATAGCTCATTAGATCATGCGTGAGAGTAAACATTCACCGTCCATGTCCACATGTTCATGTTCGATTCAATTAGGTGAGAATGGACTTTCAACCTTAGAATCTTCATTATGTGAGAAAACCTTTCACATCATGTTCATTATGTGTTTATGAGAATAGCCTTTCAATTGACACAATAACATAGCCAGTATCATGGAATAATCATGCATAAGTGTGTATGTGAGAATGACCTTTCAACAACACAACAATTAGATTATAACCATGTTCATAAAGTATGCACATCAAGCCCACACATAGGCATAATTCTCATGTTTTACCCCTCATTGATCAAGGATAACATTCAACCAATCACATCTAGGGTTACTAAACTAAACATGGAAGATAACATGATTCGAATAACTCAACTACTACAACATAATCTCATAATATTCATCTCACTACAATTCACCCACATCACAAAGACATAAATTGGGGATATGAGGGTTGCATGGGTTCTTGGAGAAATTCAATATCCAAATCATAGAAATTCCTCAATTAATACACAATTCAAGTAATCAATTCATTTCATTCATGATTCTATAACATTCTACTTGCATCAATCAATAGCCACACTTTGAGATCCAATTTGGGGAAATTAGGGTAATTAGTGGATTCTTGAGGAATATAACTTAAAATCGTACAAAATCATCAATATATCCATAAAAAACAAAATTCAATCATTTAAAATGAATTTGAAAGGAATCCACGAGATCGAAGTCAAACCCTAACTTTTGGGTTTTCTAGTTTTGAAATTGGGGGTTTTGGAAGGGCTCTATGGGTAAAGGCTACCCATAGATGAAAAGCTACCATACTTTATTGAATATTCACCACAAAGTTGAGGATAAAATATTAATTCTTCAACCGTAGCTTCACCTTTCTTCTTCTTCTTTCTTGGAGTTCTAGAGAGAGTTTGTTTGGGGGAAACGTTGGTTATGATTTTGGATCTTTGGATTTATGAGGTGGATGAGGTGGTTAATGACTTAAAAAGTCTTACATAAGTCTATTCAAACAATATAAAGTGACCTCACATCAAACTAACGTAATTAGGAATTTACCTAAAGACCCCTACACTTGGCCGACTTGGACATATTTGCAGGCACGACCCACGATCTAGGACCCACGGTCCGTGAGTGGACTCACGTGGCATTCTACAGGTTCATTGGTTGGGGTTCTACAGTTTAAAAATTTGTCTCAACCCACGAGCCTCTCCCACGAGGCCTGGATGGACCTACGCCCCGTAGGTCCCATTCATGGTTCACTTGCTTTTGGCAGTTCTGAGGGTAGGCTTTAGGTTCCTCCTCAAGGACCCTTGGTTAGTCCTTGGGGAGTTGTACCTTGACATTTAACCCCAAAACTCTTCATTCTAAGTTAGAGAATCAAGTTTTACAACTCTAACACCTACGAGAAGCTCTAGTTAAGACAACTAGTTTCCGGGGTGTTACACATTGAGAAATGGAACAGCAGCTGCACTAACGCCCACTCATTTGGAAAGTTCAACTCATATGCAACCTTGCCCACACACCTAAAAATCTCATAACGACCCAAAAACTGAGGACTATGTTTCCCCTTCTTACCAAACCTCATAACACCCTTCATGGATGAAATCTTAAAATAAACCCAATCATGCACCTCAAATTTGAGATCTCTCCTTCTAACATCAGAATAGGACTTTTGCATTCTTTGGGTCATCCTTAACCTCTCTCTAATAACCCGAATCTTCTCAATTGCCTCACTACCAATTTCGGGCTTAGGAGAGCAACTTCTCCCACTTCAAACAACCCTATAAGAGACCTACATCTCCTACCATAGATAGCCTTAAAGGAATCCATGTCGATACTCGAATGATAACTGTTATTATAAGCAAACTCAACTAGTGGCATATGGTCATCCCAATTGCCATTGATATCTATCACGCATGACCTCAACATGTCCTCTAAAGTTTCAATGGTGCGTTCCGCTTGACCATCCGTTTGAGGGTGGAAAGCGGTGCTAAGCTTCACCTTGGTACCTAGCCCCTTTTGGAAAGACTTCCAAAACAGTGAAGTAAATTGGGGACCTCGATCTGAAATGATAGACAAGGGTACACCATGTAGCCTTGCTATCTCCTTCACATACAACTTAGCATATTCTTCTGCCAAGCAGGACACCTTGACGTGAATGAAATGAGCGGACTTAGTCATTCAGTTCACTATTACCCATATAAAGCCATGTTGCCGCCTAGTACGTGGAAAGCCTACGGTAAAATTCATGTTCACATCTTCCCACTTCCAAGTAGGAATAGCAATATTTTGTGACAAGCCTCTCGGCCTTTGATTCTAAACATTAACTTGTTAACAATTAGGATATTTGGCAACAAATTCAGTGATATCCTTTTTTCATCACATTCTAAGCAATAGACTTCCCGTTGGTTACAGTACATCTTGGTGGCTCCTGGGTGAATAAAATACCGAGAACTATGGGCTTCTTCTAAAATTTTCTCTATCAAGCCATCAACATTTGGAACACATAACCTACCTTGATACCTTAGTACCTCATCTCCCCTTTGGGAGAAAGCCTCAACAAACTTTTTGAGTATCGCCTCTTTCAAATCAACCAAGATAGGATCTAGACTTTGCATAGCCTTATCATCCACCACAAAGGACCATTCCGACCCATTATGAACCATGACACCACCCTTGGCGGAATCCACTAGTTGAACACCTAGTCGGGCCAACTTATGCACCTCATGAACCAACTTTGCATAAGCATAGGATAATTCTTCTCATGGTCTTTAAGTTACCTTGAAGCATAGGAAATCACCTTACAACTTTGCATAAGCACACATCCCAACCCAACTCTAGATGCATTACAATACACCACAAAACCATCCGTACCTTCCGATAAAGTCAATACCGGAGCGGAAGTTAGTCTATCCTTCAATTATTGGAAACTTTTCTCACAAGCTTCCAACCACACAAATTTAGCTTTCTTTTGAGTGAAATCTATCAACGGAGAAGCAATGGAGGAATACCCCTAAACAAACCTTCTATAGTAACCGACCAAACCCAAAAACTTCTAATGTCAGAAGGAGTTAGAAGTCTAGGCCAACTCTTGACTGCATCTGTCTTCTTAGGATCTACCTCAATATCCTCACTTGACACAATATGACCAAGAAAAGCCACAAACCCCAACCAAAATTCACACTTGCTAAATTTTGCAAAAAGTTGTTGGTCCTTAAGAACTTGCAACACAATTCTCAAATGGTCCACATGTTCATTCTCACTCCTTGAATAGATCAAAATTTTCATCAATAAACACAATCACAAACATGTCTATGTATTGCCTAAACACTCTATTCATTAAGTCCATAAATGCCGCCGGGGCATTGCTTAAAGAAAATGACGTCACAAGGAATTCATAATTCACATACCGAGTTCGGAAAGCCATCTTGGGAATGTCATCCTCTCTCACCCTCAATTGGTGAAACCCCAAATGAAAGTCAATCTTGGAAAAGTAACTAGCCCCTTGAAGTTGGTGAAACAAGTCATGAATTATCGGAAGGGGATACTTGTTCTTAATGGTCACTTTGTTCAATTGGTGATAATCAATGCACATTCGATGTAACGACCCGGGAGCACCCCCAAGTTGTAACATGCGTACTCAACCTCTCGGAGGTCTAATACAAGCCTCTTAGCATTCATTCATCGCATTCGGTAATAAAAAATGTAAGGAATTTAAACACTTTTAAAAACAAATTTGTAATACTCATAAAATCTTTCAAATGTAACGAAGTAGAATTTCTAAGTCTCATGTACCATCTTAGACACGAATAGAACATCTTAGGGGCACGTCCCTTTACAACAAAATATAAGTCTTATAGAATGTCTAAGTGGAAATACTAGAAAGGTAACAACTATGTCCTCAAATATATGAGGACATACCAAGCTTCGTGAGAAGAGTCAATATCCCAAGCTTCCTCAAAAGATCCCTTCACTTTCCACCACCTACACTTGTAACAATAGAGAGATATGGAATTAGTACAATAAGTACTAAGTATGCTGACCATGCAAGGAAACATGCACAACGGACATTTACAAGGAATGTATGCTTTTAAGACCTTCTTTAACAAACCTTTACAACCACAAGCATAAACCCACATTTCAAGTCACCATTCACAAATAAGACCATATTCACATCATTTACAACTCAATTAACACAAGTGTACAATACTAAAAAAAGGATAGCAAAGTAAGTCCTTCATTACTATTCAAGCTCTATCTCAAGTCACCCTAAACCACACTTAAGTGAATAATGAAGTGACCGCCCATACAACCTCTTCATATACACCTAAGTGTTCCTAAGAGTTACCATAGACAAGGGTTTTATCATTATATTATAACATACTAAGTCAACATTCTTTATAAAATCATTTAGGAGACACACAAACATATAGGGGACAATCACATAATAGCCCTAAGGCTTAGGGAACTCACTTTAGTATTTTCTAAGCCTCCTCATGCCATGTGTAGATAGCATCCCATACTACTACCTACACGTTGTAGAACCTATCCAATATTAGAGTGCACATCCCATATGATGGAAATAGGCCTTAGTCGACATAGGCCATACTAGCAAGGTATGGAATCCGGAGTCTATCCTACTCCGTGGAGGTTGTTCTACTTGCCAAGGGTAGAACTAAAATCAACCCATGTTTGCACATGGTTTAAGAGACGCCCAAGGATGTTCATTGTGCCTAATCTCATGCTCAACTAGTCCACCATCCTAACCACATCCTCTCGGTGCGTAGCCTTGGTTTCCATAGCGTATTCAATCATATATGTACTAGAGAGGGTTCTTTTTCTAGTTCAACCAACTCAGAGTACTTCTTCCCAAGAAAGGCCCCATTTCTTAGTCATAGCCAATCTAGGTTCATAAAGATAGCTCATTTGACTTTCTTAGATAAGGATTCTCATGCCGTTTCGGCTCCATCCATCTCTAAGTCTATCATTTCACTCAAGAAGGGAACATCACCCTAAGGCCCATCCTTCAAGGTTATACATTTACTTAGGAAAGCTAGACTCAT
>JAJONQ010057383.1:0-23713 GCA_036250385.1 Solanum microdontum
CCCAAAAAGAGCACTCATGTCATAATCCTTCAATAACTCAAGCCATCTTCTTTGGCGAAGATTCAAATCTTTTTGACTAAACACATATTGCAAATTCTTGTGGTCGGTAAACACATAAACATGAACTCCATACAAATAATGCCTCCAAATCTTTATAGCAAATACGACCGGCTCTAACTCAAGGTCGTGAGTAGGATAATTTTTCTAATGGACATTAAGTTGCCTTGAGGCATAGGCAATCACCTTATGATTTTGCACAAGCACACATACCAACCCAACTCTAAAAGCGTCACAATATACAACAAAGACATTCGTACCTTCCGGTAAAGTCAACACCAAAGCAGAAGTAAGTCTATCCTTCAACTTTTGGAAACTTTTCTCAGAAGCATTCGACCGTATAATCTTTGCGTTCATTTAAGTTAAGGCCGCCTAAGGAGAGGCAGTTGAAAAGAAACCTTCAACAATAACCAGCCAAACCTAAGAAACTTCAAATGTTTTTTGGGGATAGAGGTCTAGGCCAACTCTTCACCGCAACCGTCTTAATCGGATCCACCTCAATACCATTGCTTAAAACAATATGGTATAAGAAGGCCACAAACCATAACCAACATTCACATTTTCTAAACTTTGCAAAAAGTTGTTGGGCCTTGAGGATTTCTAATACGATCCTCAAATGATCAATAAGTTCATTCTCACTTCTTGAATAGATAAAAGATATCATTGATAAACACAATCATAAACAAGTCAAGATACTTCTAAACACTATATTCATCAGGTCCATAAACGTCGCCGGAGCATTAGTCAACCTAAATGACATTACTAGAAACTCATAATGACCATATCGGGTTCTAAAAGCCATTTTCAAAATATCTTCTTCTTTCACCCTCAATTGGTGATAACCCAACCCAAGATCAATCTTAGAGAAATAACTTTCCCTTTGAAGTTGGTCAAATAAATCATCTATACTTGGGAGAGAATACTTGTTCTTAATGGAAACCATGTACAATTCTTGATAATCAATACACATAAGAAGGGACCCATCTTTCTTTTTAAAAAATAAAACTGGAGCACCCCATGGAGAGATACTTGGTCGGATGGAACCCTTATCCAACAAATCCCCCAATTGTTCTTTCAACTCCTTAAAGACCGTCAGAGCCATTATATAAGGAGGAATAGAAATGGTTGCATATCCAAAAGAAGGTCAATACCGAAGTCTATTTACCTTTTGGGAGGAATACCGGGTAGATCATCAGGGAACACTTTCGGAAAGTCAGTCACAATGGGGACTGACTCAAGACTAGGATTTTTGGAATCCATATCCCTCACCCTAACTAGATGGTACAAACAACCCTTAGAAATCGTATTTATAGCTTTAAGACAAGAGATAAACTGACTTTTACGCATAGAATTTCCCCTTTCCACTCTAGGATAAGCTCATTTGAAAACTGAAATTTGACTACCCGAGTTCTACAATCGATAGAAAAATAACAAGAGTGTAACCAATCCATACCAAAGATAACATCAATGTCTAATATATCAAGCTCTACCAAGTCAACAAGAGTAACTCTATGGGATAAGGAGAGATGCCATCTTCTATAGACCCTCTTAGCCACCACAAAATCACCAACCGTGGTAGAGATAGGAAACGATTCTAATAACACATATGAGAGCACATCAAACCTCAGGGCCACATAAGGTATCACAAAGGACAAAGTGGCACCGGGATCAAGTAAAGCATACACATCTAATTTAAAAACTTTTAGCATACCTATCACCACGTCCGGGGAGCTCTCTTGATCACCTCTAGTTTGGAGAGGATAAAATTGGTTTTGCTTAGGAGCATTTGCACCCGAACCACTTTGACCGGATGAAGGGTAGGGTTGAGCCCTACGAGGAGTAAACCCCTCATTCTTAGCAATCGAATGACAATTCCTTATCTTGTGATCCATCTTTCCATACCCAAAGAAAGCATTGGAACCCTCTAGACACTTATCTTCATGTTTCCTTCCACATTTAGCACAAGTAGGCATCAAAGACCTATTACCATATCCTTGGGGTTTAGGGTCACACACCCTTTCATTGTTAGACCTTAGAGGAGCATTAGAAGAACCTTGCTAGGAGAACTTTTGTTAAAACCTTAAACAACCTCGTCCACCGGACCTAGAATATGAAAAGTTACCATAATTCATTCTTTCCCTCTTTGCCCCCCTAGATCTTTCCTTGAGATTTTCTTCCTAAATTCATGGGCATGCACCATAAGACGAGAAATGTCCATGTCATGGATAAGTATAGTGGTGCGGCATTCTTTGACTACCACGTCAAATACACCCCATACGAGCTTGCTCATCTTAGCCCTACGATCTACCACAATATAAGGAGCATATTTGGACAACTTAGTGAACCTCAAAGCATATTGCCTCACACTCATATTTCCTTGCTGAAGGTTGATGAACTCAAGCAACATGGCCTCTCTCATCTAAAAAGGGAAGAATCTAACAAGAAAAACACTTTTGCACCTTTCCCATTTGATGGGCCTACTCTTTCCGGCATTGCCTCTTTCCATTGATTGAACCAAATATGAGAAATCCCTTTGAGTTGATAAGCGGTCAATTCCTCCTTCTCTACCAGAGTCAATCCTATAATGGGATGTATCTTATAGACCTCAGCAATAAACTCTTTAAGATCTTCCTCTACTTTGGAGCCATAAAATTCAGATGGTTCACTCTTGTAAAGTCCCTAACTCTTGCCACTGTCGTACCCACATTTGGGTTCAGGGGGACTACCACCTCTCTATTGGCTTGGGCCATCATGTCTTCAGCCAACACGTAGAAATCTGACCTAAACTTTGCATTGGTTACATTCTTAGCCAAAAGATCAATCGTAGCTTGAGGAGGAGCTTGGGGAGGAACTTCTTGACCCACACTCTCCCTCGATCCTTCTAGAATTAGTCCTTCTAGTACTCATATCTTGAAAACCATCGGGTAAGGCTTAGGAGAAAGTCTTATAGGGTTATACTCCATGGACGACTTAGAGAATAAAGAAGTGAAGTTTCCTAAGATATAGTAGCCTCTCATTCATAAATGTGGAGCACTTCACTCTTATGAACAAGACTCTACTTGACGTGGATTGAGACATCCTAGACCCATCCTAAACCTAGTTCTCTGATTACAAAGTTTGTCACGACCTGGAGGATGCTGAAGGTCAAGCCAAAAGGGGCGATTGAATTGACCAAAAAATGGATCACCGAGTGGATCAACGAGCCCGACTTATTCCACCAAATGTCTCTTCGCAACATATTTTTGGTGACTATAAATATGTTTTTTTAAAACTAGTTTAGAGCGGAATTCATCTATCATATTTATTTTACATTGAACTCTGAGTATTGAGACAAGTTTTTTCTTAGCTTTGAAGAATTGAAATTTTTCACTTTTGAGAAATTGGCAGTGGGTCTTTGAGATTCTTCAATTTGGACCTTTGTAAAGATGAAATTAATCTTACCCAATTGATCGAAACACAATTTGGTAACAATTTTTATCTTTTTATGATGTCTAGCTAAAACTCCAATTCTTGGGGTGTGATTATGTGATTATGGGCTGACTTAGTTTATGGGTATTGTTAATTGTTAGTTTAAATGTTGTTTAGAAGTTATTTTAATCATTAAATGTGGTTTAATTTAAAGAATTGTAGCTGCAAATGCAGTTCTACCGTTGTGTTTGTGGCTTGCTCGAGAGCGAGGTTTTAAAACCAACATTTTTTATTGATGGTCTATGGGTATTGGGTTGTCATAGGTTCAGCTCAAGAGAGTGAATCCTAAACCCTTTTCAACACATTCAGCTGAAGAGAGTGAATGGACTAAAGCATAGGCTTTTATTAATTGCATGTTTATCGATGTTCGAGAGAAATATTCTAGGTAAATTGTTCGAGAGATAGTTTACATCCTCTATAGTCTAGCTTATTCACTAATTTACAGCTATTTTCATACTATTTCAACTACCCTTTTCTCTATAGTAGCCCATAATCTAATCATATCCCAAGAACCCGTCTCATTATTGTTATTTTTGTATTGTTTTGTTGCTGCTGTAGTTGATAATTGAAACCAAAACCTCCTTATTTGACATTTGTTTCACCCCCTTATTTGAATTATGTTTTTATTCGTAAATATCTATTCCTATGACTGATGTGAGAGTATTTATACTTTCCTATTAAATCTTTAACACGTACCATTCCCTGTGGGATTCGACCCCAACTCATTTAGTTGGGTTATTATACCAACTAACGATGACTGACAGTTAGAATTGGATGATGTGTCCTTGAAACGTTAAGCAAAATGACGCTGCTGTCGGGGTGTGGTGTTGGTTATGATTCTTTGTTTATGTTGAATTTTGTCCCTGTTAGTTGTAGTTGAATCTATATATTTTTAGTTTTGGTTTGCGTGTTGCTGATTGTAACAGAAACAAGGAGCATGTATGGTAGCAACGGTGACCTAATGGACCACCCTCCTTTGAGAATAGTGATTCTTAGGGATAACATCCTAAATTTCAGTCAATTGGAGTGTGAATCAATCCATGAGTTGTGGCAAAGGTTTAATGCCCTTGTGCAGCAATGCCCAGCTCATGGAATTTCAGATACAAAGCTTCTGGAATTCTTCTACAAAGGTCTTGGTCCTAAAACTAGAAGATTTGTTGATCAACTCTCTTTGGGTTGTTTGATAAGACAACCCTACGAGACAGCGGCCCAACTACATGATTGTGTGGCTAAGACAAACAAGGACATAGAAAAGGACCAAGAGTTGGCCACATTGTTGGGTCAGCTAGATTTCTTGGCAGAAAAGGTCATGGAGCTGGAAGTAATGTACCAAAGAAAAGATATGTACATTTCCCCTCATGAGCGTCAAAAGACAAACAAGCTTGGAGGTGGGCAGATAGAAGAGCTAATCTTACTCATTCATCACAAAGTAGAAGATCACGACAGAGTGCTGAGACAGATAAGAGAAAATGCCTTGATGCTACATTAGATGACAACCTCTCATTCCATGCTCATTCAGCTATTGGAGACCCAAATGGGTCAGGTGTTATCTTGTCTCTACCCAAAGCAAAGAAAAGGGTTGCCTAGTGACACTGAGGCAAACCTCAAAAACAACACCTACGTAGAGACTTGCGTCGTTCCACGCGTTACCTAAGGCGCTTCTTGGGAGGCAATCCAAGTTTTATTTGCTTTATTTTTTATTTTGAAATAATGGTGTGTTGATTGTGCAAGTTAAAGTGTGGAATGTGTTTGAAAAGTGCAAATTGGTGAGCTAAATGTCCAGTCGGTGACTCACTGAGACGGTCAATGAGCCCGACTTGGACCACCGTTGGACTCAAGAAACTCTAAGGTTGGAGTCTGTAAAACTCGACGAGCCCAGGAGTAAATTGGCCTGTCGCCGAAGATGACGGCAATTTCGACTTTGTCCGCCATTTGGACCCCAATTTAATTGGAAGTCCTGTAAAACTTGGCGAGATAAGTGCCCACTCGGCATGTCGCCAATTGGGTCAGCGAGGAAAACTAATGTTGGCGATTGGGCTAGAACTAGACAGTTTTTAAGCCCAAAGGTTTAAACTTTCAAACTCTTTCACATTTCCTCACTTTTTAACTTCCCAAACACACACCCGCACTATATTTTCCTAAATTTCCTAATTTTTACCATTTTATAGGTTTCAATTGTGTTTTTGGAGTTGGATATCTTTGCCTCATAGCATTTCAACATATTTGATCGGCATTAAAGGTTGGTTTTCCAAACCTCGAACTCATATTTAGCGATTTTTACTCATTTTCAATTGTTCTTATATTTCTAGTGTCTGTTGGGTCTCTCTGAATCGTAATTGTGTGCATGTTCTCTTGTTTTAAATTAGTAATCATGCCTATAATGCCTTTTTGTATATTTTCAGAGACTTCGTGACTTAAAATTTGATCAAATTTTGTGGGGTTGGGCTAATTTGTTGTTGGGTGTAGTCGGGTGAAGTCTAAGTAACCCTCATTTGTGCCAAATGACGTGTTTTACCCATTGATAGAGCGGTTGACGTCATACTTAAGGGCTAAAGTCATCAAATGGTGAAATTCGGCCAAATCGGGAGAAGTCTGAGTGTCCCGAGAGCATGGGTGTCATGGTTCTAAGTATAATTGAAATAATGCATGCTTTGATTTTGTTTTTGGGGGATGCAGGGCTGAATTTGGAAGTCGGGGTGGAAAGTACGCACGTTGGGCAGTTTGGCAAGCTGAGTCGAGCTCGCCGAACCACTCGGTGGTTTACCTAATCCCCCTTGATCGTCTTTAATTTCCAGCAATTGTTGAGTGTGGGTTCTATAACTTTCGGCGAGAAGCCTAAGTTCACCAAGTGTACTCGGTGACTCGCCAAAAGTCCTTCTTGATCGACCTTTCTGCGCCCCTAACCCATATTATACATTGTAACATTCAGCGGGCTAGTCCATTCTCACTGAATGATGTCGGTGATCTACCGAAAGCCCCCTCCCATCACCGACATGCCAATTTTTTTCATAAATTTTGAGTCAATCCCTTCAGCGAGCCCGATCTAGCTCGCCAAGGTGATTTGGCAACTCACCAATCGGTTCGATCAGTCTGTCTACAACTATTTTTTTCTCTTCAGCAACTTTTCTTGAACTATTTCTAACTTTCCTTGATGTTTTGGAGATATGGCTAGACCTAAAGTAGTAGGTAGAGACATGCTGCCTCACAAGAGGGCAAAATGATTCACAATCAACGAGGATGCAGGTGCGTCCAGGGCAGAGGTTACTAAGCTGCCCACCACAAGTGGGAAAGGAAGGGGAAAAGGCAAGGCTTCTGCATCTATATCACCGGAGGCCAGCTCCGACAGTGACGGGATCTATGCCACCCTTCTCACTACTTCTGAGACTGAGGGTAAGCACCAAGATCCTCGGGCTACCACTTCAGAGCTTGAGGATGAAGAATTATTCGCAGCCAAGAGAGCGGAGCTACGATCCAAGAGGTTGAATTATCCGTCTAGGATCAGAACTTCCCAGGCCATTACTCTTCCTCCTACTCTATCACATGCTGTGATTCTTGCGCCCATTGTGCAGGGTCCTCCTCCCCGCTCTATGAATAGACTGAAGACTGAGGGGCTGAGGACCATTATTGAAGAGAAGAGGCTCTCTATTGAAGGGGTGATAGATAGATACCCTGACATTTGGCACAACATAAAGGCCCGTAATTTTGAGATTTTCATAAAACCCCCGGGTCCCTATAACCAAAATTGGGTTCGGGAATTCTACACCACCTATGGTGCCCTAGTGCCACAAAGGAAAAAATAGGTTGCTAAATTCAAGCCAGTTGATTACGTGATGGTTAGGGGAAAGAAAGTGTTGTGTGACAGTACCAACATAAACGTTATCTTGGAGTGCACCGATAATATTGCAGACGACCACCAGTACATGATCAAGACTAAATCCTTGGAGAACATGAAAAGTTTGCTAGCTCTTCTCATATGTAATGGTACTCCTAAGTGGTTGGAGGCAGGGGTTCTGATTGAGAATAAGGACCTCAACGTAGCAGCGAGGTACTAGTTTGGTTTTATCAGCAGCACTATCATGTCATCCCAGAATGAGTCCATCCTATGCCACACCAAGGTGTCTTGTCTTGGCTCAATCATTGCACGAGAGCGCATAAATTTAGGTATGATCGTTGAGCAGGAGATGGCCATAAGGGCCAAACAACGCCAAACTTCCATCCCTTTTTCAGTGTTGATCAACGAGTTGTGCAGACGAGCTCGGGTGCCTAGAGATGAGAAGAAGGATGTGGAAGTTACTCACACATCTGATACCGACATTTGGATAATAGAGGCAGAGTTTTAGAAGGATGAGGTAGAGAAAAAGAGGGCAGCCCCAGTGGATACATCCCCGGTTTTAGATATTGAGGCATTACCTGCAGAGGCATATTTGCCTACTCAAGCCTCTAGGCTTTCAGGTATATCTAGTTCTATCCCTTCAGTTACGCATAATACCTTTGTTGCTCCCTTGCCTCCCAGATCGAGTACTGCTACTGCTGCTCGACCTCTGCTCACCCAGGCTGCATTGCTACAAATGGGGCAGCTAGACCATTTTGCTGATCGACGCATTACCAGGCTTTAGGTCACCATTCCTGGCATGATCGAGAGGGTCCTTGTCGATGTTATGACACCTCTGAGTTCTACTAATAATGTGATTGAGACACGTATAGCGGTGTGCGAGCAAGGCCAAGGAGCTACTGAGGAGGTGACAACTCTAAATTCCGCTATTGTCGAGCTGGGGAGAGATATGGACAACTTGAAGTCTACTGACAGGTTAATGATCTTCTGGACAATAGAGATTCCAGATGTGCCACTTGATCCAGATGTACCTCCGGCTACCACTGGAGATGAGGTTCCAGTTAAGGAGGTGGCTGCTACTGACCCTAAGGATGAGATTAGGAGTTGCTTATTACTGATGAGGAGGCTTCTTATGAGGGTCTCACGGAGATTGAGGAGGCCATGGTAAGCTGTGAAGGCCTCTTTGGTAGACACACCCTTGGTTGAATCCAATAGAGCTGGTACTGTTGATGTTGAACCAGACACTGATGCCCCGACAAAAGGAGCGACTACGTAGACATGAATTCTCTTTATCTCCATCTTTGTCACTTTTATTGATTTTTAGTGTTTTGATTACATTTGAGGACAAATTGTTTTTGTTTGTGGTGGGGTGAGGTATTTCCATACCTACCTCTAGTGGTTCTGCCTTTTGTGTATATATTGGGTTTTGTGCTATATATTGTGTTTTGGCACTGTGTTGTGGTTATTTAAGCTTGTAGCTCCTTGTTTTAATTGAAAATCGTTTTTGGACCCTTCTAAAAAAATTGCAACCCTTTTGATTATGTTTGAATATGGTTGTTCTTGTGCAAATTTGAGTATCGGTTATGATCAATACCAATGACTTGAATAGTTCTTTCAATTGAACAAACATGAATGTGCGGCTACGATGATGCCAAATGAAGTTGCATAGGCAATATGTGAACTTTTTGCATATTGTTGTGACTAGATGATTATCGAATTGAGTCTCTTGTGATGAACATTGCACAATAGCGAAAGTCTGGCGTCTTGTTTGATATTGCTGTCAATGCCTTGTGTGTTGAGCTTACCGTGAACCATGTGTGATGACACCTAGAATTTTCCCTGTTGGTCCGATTAACTAAGTGATGCAAGCTCTTGAAATGATCTTAGGCAACAATTTCGAAGAGTGAAATAATTTGATGTTATACCTCTTTTGTGTCCTACCTTGTGAGTGTGTGAACTTTGCTTGACCACCCTTTTGGGCCTTATCCTTTTGTTGGAAGAAACTTGATGAAATTGTGACCTTTCTTCATCCCTTCACCCATAATCCTCATGAACTGTTGTTTGTTTGAATAGCCAACTTAAGACAAAAGCCTAAGTTGGGGGTGTGGTGAAAAGAGAAGGTAAATCAAGAAATGCGAAAAGTCATCCTTTACCCATAGTTTTGAGAAAGATGGAACCCCTCCATACAAAAAAAAGAAGAAGATAAAAAGTGAAAAGAAAAAGAACGAAAAAGTTGCGAAATAAAATTGTGCAAGAGCAAAAGAAATGGGCTTTCCGGTGTTCCATGGAAAGTGAATAATGGAGTGAGTATTAAGCATGAATGAGAATGTTGAAGAAAAGTAAATTTGTTCACACCACTTTTCATGAGGATAGCAACCACTGAGCCTAAATGACCATACTTTTACACTCAGCCCCATTACAGGCCTTGGAAAGACCTTTTTTTTATCTTGAGTGAGCTGAAGCAAATGTTGGCTGGAATTAAGGGCAAACATATGGGTGAAGCCATGTATGTGTTCATCTTTGTGAGTGTGAGAGTTGCATACGATTACGAAACTATAACTTGTTGAACAATGGTGTGAATATGGAATCATTCTTTGTGTGAGGGCATTTGAGTACCTTTGTTGAGCTTGAACTTGCATTTGAAGCAAGTATTGTGAACTTGAAAATCATTGATAATGGTGAGTCACAACATGAATCTTTGAGTGAACAATTGATCTTTGCATGATTAAGTTGAGTTTTGTTGTGTGCATTCATGATTGAGTCTTATGTAGCACTGTTTGAGACATCCTTTTTGGAGTGCTGAACTTGAGTTTTACTTGAGGACAAACAAAAATTTAGGTTGGGGGTGTTGATGAGTCCTACATTTGGACTCATTTAGGGCTTTATTTTTGTAGTTTTAGTGTCCTCAAATGCTTATTTTGTGCCACTAACTGATGTAAAGTCCTTGATTTTCAGGATTATGGATTAAGGAGCAAAGCAAGGACACTTAGTCGCAAAAGGAACAAAGTGATCTGAAAGAAGGAAGAAAAGGGCGCCTCATGATCGCCATGTCCATTTGGTGAGTCACCGAGTGGCCACTTGACCGCCTAATGTTCCAATGTGCTAATCCATGTAGGATAAAATCAAGTTAGCGAGAGAAAGGAGCAGTCGGCGGATCGCCGAGTGGTTCTGCGATGCGGTGTTAAATTGCCCAAAGTTACAAACCTGGAAGATACTGAAGGCCAAGGCAAAAAGGGCGATGAAATTGACCAAAAGGCAGATCGCCGAGTGGATCGGCGAGTCCGACTTATTTCGCCAAAGGGATCTTTGCTGCATATTTTTGGTGACTATAAATACGTTTTTTAAACATTTAGTTTAGAGGGAAATTCATCTATCATATTTTATTTTATATTAAACTCTGAGTATTGAGACAAGTTTTTCCTTAGCTTTGAAGAATTGATGTTTTTCCCTTTTGAGAAATTGGAAGTGGGTCTTTGAGATTCTTCAATTTGGACCTTTGTAAAGATGAAATTAATCTTACCCAGTTGATGGAAACACAATTTGGTAACGATTTTTATCTTTTTTATGATATCTAGATAAAACCCCAATTCTTGTGGTGTAATTATGTGATTATGGGCTGACTTAGTTTATGGGTATTGTTAATTGATATTTTAAATGTTGTTTAGAACTGATTTCAATAATTAATTGTGGTTTAATTTAAAGAATTGTAGTTGCAAATGCAGTTCTACCTTCGTGTCTTTGGCTTGCGAGAGAGAGAAGTTCTAAAACAAAGATTATTGATTGATGGTCTATGGGTATTGGGTTGTCATGGGTTCAGCTCGGAAGAGTGAATCCTAAACCCTTTTCCACACATTTAGCTCGAGAGAGTGAATGGACTAAAGAGTAGGCTATTCTTATTTGCATGCTTGTCGATGATCGAGAGAAATCGACATAATTCGGGGTAAATTGTTCGAGAGAAAATTTACCTCCTCTATAGTCTATCTTATTCACTAATTTACAGATATTTTCTAATAATTGAAATTACCCATTTGTCTATACTAGCCCATAATCGAGTCACATCCCAAGAACCCATATCATTATTGTTATTTTCTTATTGTTTTGTTGCTGCTGTAGTTGATAATTGAAACAAAAACCTCCTTATTTGACATTCATGTCACCCCCTGATTTGAATTATATTTTTATTCGTAAATGTCTATTCCTATAACTGATTTGAGCACATTCGTACTTTCCTATTGAATCTTAAACATGTACCACTCCCTGTGGGATTCGACCCAAACTCATTTAGTTGGGTTATTATAGTGACTTGAGATCATTGACACTTAGAATTGGATGAACTATCCTTGAAACGTTAATCAATAGTCACCTCTAGCCTTATCCTTTACATAGACTTTTAGTCTAGATTCATTTTAGGTGAGAAATCCTTTCAACCTAGAATCATTCATTTGAGTAAACCTTTCACATTCATACAACCATTCATAGCAATTCATTGTGGGAAGTATCCCTTCCACATTTGCAACATCAACAATCAATAATTCATAGTTTAAGCCCTACTCTCAAGGCATTACATCTCATGATCATCATCTATGCTTTACTCTCAAGCAATTAACATAATATTCATCATATATGCTTCAATCTGAAGCAATTCTAATCATAATTCATCAATCCTATAAGGAGAACCCTAGCCCATAAAGATTCCCTTTAAGGTATTAACCCTAGTTTATCAATTCTTGTTTAAAATCATGAAATAGGCATAGGTACACGAAATTTCATCCTAAAATCATGTAATCCTATCAATTCAATCATAAACAATCATAATTCACTCAATTCGATCAACATTCAATATAAGCCATAACATTGGAAGATACCCTAACTAGAATTGGGGATTTAGACTTCACAATTGGGGAATTCTAGGGGACTCCATGGGAGGAACGATCACATGGATGAAAAACTATCATACCTTAGTCATGAATCCCACAAAAGCTTGATGTTTGGGAGACTTGATCCTTACCCAGCTTCAATCTCTTCCTTCATCTTCTACCTTCTAGAGAGAGAATATTTGAGAAAGAGTTTTGGGTTTTCTTTTCGGATTTGAGAGAATGACTTGAATGAGGGATTTTAGGGGTTAAAAATACTTATATAGGTGTTCTAGACTTAAGGCAAAACGACACCACATTGATTTAATTAAAATCGGAAAAGATCCTTAAGCCCATAGCTGAACCTACAGTTGTGAACCATGTAACCCCTATAGACGAACCGTCGACTAACCTACGTTTGATCTTGATCAGTTTTGGTCCATAGTTAGGGAGTTTTGGACAATCGACGGTTGCTCGACCATGGAGAGTGGACCCACCTATGGTCCATAGGTCCCATCGTGGTCCATGCCAGGACCAATTTAGGTGCCCCTTTCCACGACCCCACCTACAGCTCGTGGCTCAACCGATGGCCCATTGTTGGGCCCTTGTGGATGGCACCTGTAAGTCTTGAAAAGCTGTTATGTTCCCTCTTTCAAATCTGGGGTGTTACAATAAGAATGAAATTGGGCCTAACCAACACATCATGTCTAAAACATAAAGTAAGAAAGACAATTGAATGCAATGAAAGTCCGTCCTCAAAGCATGAAGACTCACCAAAGCTTGGAATCTTTCAAATCAACCTCTAGCCACGAAACTGAGAACCCTGTCTGTCGGACCCTACATTTGGGGAAATTTAGGCATGAATATGTGTTAGTACAAAATATCTACCAAGTATTATAGTCATGCATATAATAATTAAAATCATGCTAAAATAGGACATTCCATAACATGCAATGACCAAGATAAAACATTATATAAAAAGGGTTAGAAAACATGAATCATAAAACATGGCCAATGCAAGCTAACATATTTGAAAGCTTTGAACATATGTGAGATACGTCTTAAAGTAACCTTAATTCATTATTATTATGGGAAGTAGCCTTAACCGACATAGAGACCATGTGAGCTATAACATGATCCTATGGTGTGTCCCACACCGGAAAGGGTTATTTTACTTGCCAAGGTAAGGACCATGAACTTCTAGCTTAGGTGGATCCACTAGATAATGTATATCTAGACAATAATCCTATGGGGGCACATAGGTAAGGGATAAGGAGATTGCTTCTAGAAACCTGACCTCTACTCACGGGAGATCTTCCATCGCAATATCCTTTCGGTGCTAAGAATAATTCCCACAGAGTAGTCATTTTCTTAACTAATTCTTATTTTCCATGGAAGGGCACGTCATCTTGCCAATCCAAGCTAAGTTTCATTAGGATAGCTCTTTATCTTTGATTCATTTAGGTGAGAAAACCTTTCAACCATAGAATCCTTACTATTTGAGAAAATCTTTTACAATCATACTTTCATGTGTATATGAGAAATCCTTTCAACAACACAACAACAACATCAGTGATACTTCACTCTCAAAGTATCCTTAAACCATTTTCATAGATTTCGTAAGAGCATGCATAATTCCATAATTTACCTTTTAAGGTTCAAAACCCACTTTCAATCATCAATATCTAGAAAACATGGGTTAGAAATGGGTTCATACAGATTCACTATAATTTCATTTAATTCTATCAATTCATGCTTAATTTCATAAAACTCTTCTATCATAAGGCAAGACCCACATTATATGGTCATAATTTGTAAACATGGGAATTACATGGGTTCATGGGGAATCTTCATAAAATCATGAGATTAACTCAATTCATGTGTCATATATCATAAATCAATCAATTAGATTAATAACTAGGAGAACCCATAACATAGAAGGAAAATACTAACTCAATTGGGGAATTATTACTTTGAAAATAGGAGAATCTGGGAACACCAAGAATGGAAGGAATCCATGGATGAAAACTATCATACCTCAATACCAAAAGCTTGCCTTCAATGGTGGAATTGGAGACTTGCCTTGAAACCCTAGGTTGAACCCTTCTTCTTCAAGTTTCTAGAGAGAGAAATATTTTGAAGAGGGAGAACTAGATTTCTTTTGGTGATTTTAAGAGAATGACTTGAATGGGTAAGTTTTGGGGTTAAAATCACTTGTATAGTTGTTCTAGGTAAGGGTAAACCAACGTAGTATCAAGATAAAATAATTAGGAAAAGACCCAACTGCCCTTAACTTACAGCTGACGTGAATCTCCAGATGGAGGACCACACAAGTCGTCAAGCACGTCACGAGCCTTAGTGGCAGCCGTGGTCCATGACCAATGGCTTGAAAAGTCAAGCCCCCTCCACATGGGTCGTCTAGGCCTTCACAAGCCATCTAGGGGCTCATGGGAGGAGGCAAGCCTAGTTGTGGTTCTGCCTCCCCTTTCACGGCCACCACTATGGGTCGTGTGGCTCACCACGGGCCGTGTAAGGGCTCGTGAGAGTGGAGCCCCTTTTTAGTCAAACACAATAAGGCAACACGAGCCATGGTTCCCCACACGACCCGTATAGGGCTCCATGAAGGGTGCCATGGCTCAGTCATGGGTCGATGACCTTCCACTTGGCTCGTTTGCTAGACTTCTAATTTCTGTTGTGTTACAACCTTTTAATTTTTTGAAGTACTCTTCAAAACAGTAGATGTAGTTGCATTCATAAAACATGCAACCATGAACTTATATTTCAAGCCTAATAATGAACATAGGTACATATATATACATGTATAAAAATAACATTTGAAGCTCTTAAGTTTTTATGAATAGACCCTTCAAACATTACTCTTATATTACGTTAATTTGGAATGTAAATGAAGACATGTGTGTGGTACATGTAGACTCTCTCAAGGATTAATGAAGACTTTTAGAGTTAGTATCAAGAAGAGAACGAAGACACGATTCAAAGGAACAAATACAGGATGAAGAATGGAGAAGAAAAAGGCCAAGCGACCCTAGCGGCACATTGGCGCGTTGCGCCAGCCCCAACAGGCCTGGGAGTACTTTGTGGCGCACTTCAGGCGCATAGCACCAGCCCTCCTATCGCTTTGGTGGTGCATTACCCTATACCAAACCCAGAACTCCAACGAATTCTCTTGTTCAATTTCAGGTCCTAACTCATCTATAATCGATTGGTTTCTTCCAAACTCTCTTTGATTAATAAACTTAACATAAATTCAATGAAATCGCACTCAAATTCTATCAAGAAAAACCATGCATTCGTCAGAACCTCACCTCAAGAACTTAAAACCTCCATTGTAAAAGATTGGGGCTAAACTCAAGAACTCTTCAAGAATCTTTACATAAACGATTTCATGGACACATTAATGAAAGGGTTACATGATTGGTGTGAGGAAAAACAAGTCCATCACTAAGAGAAACCTCACACACCTAGAAGAACAATGTTCTTGAAGAAACTTGAATGAAAATCTTGGAAGATGAACCCTAGCCTTAGCGTTTCTGGAAGTTCTTGAGCGTAGAAATTTAGGAGTGAATGGCAGGGTTTATTATGAAAACAATTTTTTCTTCATTTTAAGGGTAATTTAGATGATTTACCCTTGAATAAATAAATAAAACGACCTGGAAGTCAGGATATTTTTCCAGCGAACAGTGATGTCCATATTCACTTTGTAACTGGAGCCATCCCGAAGCTCCTTCTATGTTAGAACGTCTCTAGTAAATCAGTCATATCTTTTAACTCAAAACTAGGAGTGAGGAAAACATGGCGGTGTTGGAAAGAGGACTCGAAGACCTCTAATTGGATAGTTCATAGGTCACCTAATTCTTTATGTGCTGGGAGATATGATTGTTTGAAGTTGACCTAAGTAGAATCTTATATAAAAACATAATAGGTTAGTGATCTTAATTCATATAGAAAACAATCCCCACACTAATTAATTGACCTTAGAATCTAAGAACATCTAAGAATCACTAGGTACGACCTTATACACAATTCATGAATTGTTTGGGTCTTAACATAGATATTTTTTCAGGTGTTGATGTTTGCGTAATCAAGACACAACTTCCGATGGAAGTGCCTACTATCGTACAATAGTTTAGTAACCCAACCAAGGGTTGGGATCGTTCCCAAGAATGTGGTTTTGAGAATTAATAGAAAAATAAAACTTAGTTCTAACTAGTCGTAGCTAAAGACACTAACAATTAAAAACATTGTAAATTAAAGGGGGACACAAGATTGTCAATTAACAATGCAGGGTTTTGTCACAAGTAAGGTAAAAATAGCAAAATAAATGAGGGTTTCTAAGTAATGAGAGGGGATCCTTCGGATGTGATGGGAATATGGGTTAAGCTAGATTATTGGGTACATGCTTTCGATAGAAGATTCATAGAATAATTGTTACTAGGCTAGACTTTAAGGGGAATAAGCTCTCGCTCGAGCAACTTACCCCGTTTCAAATGCGTTCCTCTCAGACACCCACTTGCCGCATGAAGACTAGCCTACGCCTTAATCCACTCACTCTCTCAAGTTGAGTGTGTGGACTTGGGACTAGGGTTCACTCTCTTGATTTGAACCTCATGTCGACCCACTCACACTGGCCATCAATTTAGTAGTCTTAGTTTTACAACCTCTCTCTCGTGCAAGCCGAAAACAAATAAATAAACTTGTATTTGCAACTACAAGTTCATTAATTTCATCCATAACTACTAAACAAAATCACATTTAAACTATCAACAAGCAGGACCCAACAATTATATTAACCCATATTAGCTAAATCACACCCCAAGAATTGGGGTTTTTAGCCACACATATATAAGAGATAGAAATTTATACCAAATTGAGCTTGCATTCAACTGGGTATGAAGATTTAAGTCTTTATACAGGCCAAAAGTGAAGAATCCAAGAGACCCAAACCCAAATCTTGAAGATGAAACCCTTTGGATCTTCAAGTCTTCAAAACCCTCTCAAGCTTAGAGCAACAATATCAAAAAGTACTATTCTATATGAAAATTATAATAATTGTTCAACTCTTAAAACTACACATCTAACTAGTATTTATAGTTTTCACAGATTTTTGCTGCAGCGGATCACTCGGCATCGTTAGTCGGAATCGCCGATCAACTCGGGGATTCGCCCTTTAATGTAGTTCATCACCGTCTTGCACTAGCCTTCAACATCGTCATGCTCTGGGTCATTGGGCGACATGGTACTGCTTCGCAGAACTTCTCGGCGATGCGTCGAATGCTCCCTTTTTTCGCTGACTTGATCATTTCCTTCAGGGCTCAGCACACTAGAACAACAAGGTGAAGTAAGACCTTTCGGCGACTCGCCAAGTGGACTCGGCGATCCTCAGGATTTCATTTCTTCATTCATTTCAGCCTTTTCGTTCCTTTTTGGGAAGTAGTGTCCATTCTTTCTTTCAAACTCCAAATACCTGAAACTTAAGGGTTTTCATCAGATATTGAGATAAAATAAGCATTTGAGGATACAATTTCTATTAAAATATAGACCTAAATGAGTCCAAATTGTGGACTCATCAACACCCCCAACTGAAGCTTTTGCTTGACCTCAAGTAAAACTCAAGTTTAGCAGCTCAACAAGGATGTTACAAACAGTGCTACACAAGACTCAATTATGAATGTACACAACAATACTCAATTTACTTATGCAAGGATCAATTGTGTATTAAAAGATTCAAGTTGTGACACACCATTTCCAAAGATTCTCAAGCTCACAATACTTGCTTCAAATGCAAGTTCAAGCTCAACAAAAGCCCACTAATACCCTCACAGAAATGATGATTCCATTTTCACATGCAAATGTATAATCAATTTAAAGTTCAGGAATCAGATACAACGCTCACACTCACAAAGATGAACACAATGCATGCTTTCACCCATAGGTTTACCCTTATTTTCCAATCAACATTTGTTTCGACTTTCTCAAGATCACAAAGGTTTTAACATGGCTTCTAACGGGGCTGAGTGAAAAGGTATGGTCAATTAGGCCCAGTGACTTTCATCCTCATGAAATGTGCTGCTCTCAATACTTTCTTTTTTTTTCCTTCATCATTTTTATTAGTGCATCATAGGTCATCCTATTATTCACTTCCCATGTATTGTTCGGAACCCTATTTCTTTGGTACTTTATTCCACATTTTTTTGTTTTCATTCTTTTCTTTTCTTTTTCTCTTTCTATTTTTTTTTATATGGAGGGGTTCCATTTTTTTTAACACCATGGGTTAAAGGAGAATTTCTTTGCACTTCTTAACGTTCCCTTTTTTTCTTTTGACCACAGCCCCAACATAGGATTTTGGCCTAAGTTGGCTATTCAATTAACCACAATTCAAGATGATTATAGGTAATGGATTAAGAAAGGTCTAGTTTTCATCAAGTTTCTTCCAAAGAAAGGTAAGGCTCAAAGGATGTTCAAGAGAGAATCACACGCTCACAAGGTAGGTCACAAAAGAGGTATATGTCAAATTGGTTCACACTATTCGAAGTTTCCTAAGATCTTATCGAGAGAAGTCTTTTTTAGTCAACCGGACCAACAAGGAAAATTCTAGGTGTTGTCATGCATGGTTTTAGGTAAGCTTATAACACAAGGCATCGACACTTTCGCTAGTGTGCAAAATTCATCACAAGAGAATCGATTTGATAAATGGCTAATAATAATGAGATGGAAAGAGTTCACATATTGTCTATGCAACTTCATTTGGCCTCATCGTAGCCATACATTCATGTTCGTTCTATTGTAAAAACTATTCCAGTCATTGGTATTGATCGAAACTGAGACTCAAATTTGCCAAGGAACAACCACATTCAATAGCTTATAAAGGGTGGCAAAAATGTGTGAAAAATTCAAAAAAATTTGTAAGGGTCAAAATCATTTAGCAATTTAAAAATAAAAGAAGCCACAAGCTCAAACATCCACAGAAAAGCAGTATTAACACAATTTTAAATAGAACAGCCCAGGTATATACATAAAAACACGAGTCACAAAAGTAGCACACAAAAGGTGGGGGCCTTATCCCACCACAAACAAAAACATTTGTCCTCAAATACAAATAACAAAATACTGTGAATATAAATTAAAGAAAGATAGAGTGGGAGGTAAAGAAGGGATCATGTCTAAGCAGTCAGTCCATCTTCCTAGGCATCAGTGCCTAGAGTGTTGTCATTCTGCTTCTGGTTCTCTTTTTTCTTTTTGCTATGCTTCAGCTTCTGCAACGATATTAGACTCGATCATATTGTCCAACTCGTGAGCTGCCACAAAGGCATGTATCGCATTGCTGAACCATCGAGTCCACGAAGGGACATTAGGGTCGATGGTCATCCTCCTCCTCAAACTAGTTGTCTTGTTCTCGCTCCCTGCAGTTCTTTTGAACGTTTGTACTCTTATGTGTCTGGGTGGCATGTTTCTTCTTCCAAATTTTGGTATGGCTATGTCTGCAAAGTCTTAAGATATTGTTAGAACATATTTGTCAGCCAAAACAAAGACATTCAACTGCAGAAAGACTAGATAGTCCATTCGGCGAACAACAAACAATCCGCCGAAGGTCACAATGCAGAAGGAGTTAGGGGTGTTGATGCTTATCGTGACCAATGACACTATCATACGGTATGAGTGTCTATGATCGTCGATAATATAGTAACCCAACCAAAGTTGGGGTAGTGTCCAAAGGTTTTGAGAATCAATAGCCAATTAGAGTTTCGTTTGAATTAGTCATAGTTAAAAACATTTGCGATAAAATACATTGTATATTAAAGGGGGTGACACAGAAGTGTCAATTATCAAAAGGGGTTTTGTAACAAGTGATAAAACATCAAAATAAACAAGAAAATCAAGTATGGGAAGGTTCTTGGGATGTGACCACAATACAAGTAGAGATAAATCGTTGGGTACATGCTTTCAATAGGAAATTTGCAAGACAATAGTGACTAGGCTAAGCTTTAAATGAAAATAAGTTCCCTCTCGGGCAACTTACCCCGTTTCAAATGCGTTCCTCTCGTACACCTATTTGCTGCATGAAGACCAGCCTACGCCTTACCCCACACACTCTCTCGAGCTGAGTATTAGGATATGGGACTAGGGCTCACCCTCTCGGGCTGAACCTCATGTCGACCACTCCTTAGGCCATCAGTCTAGTGGTTTTGGTTTCACGAACTCCCTCTCGGGCAAGCCAAAAATACATGGGTGACTTTGTATTTGCAACTACAAACCCTTTAGATTAAACGACAACCACTAGGTGAAGTCACCATTAAAATACATCTAACCTATCAGCAAGCAAGACCCAACAAGAATATCAACCCATGTTTACTAAATCACACCCCAAGAATGGGGTTTTTTTAGCCACACATCAAGAAATAAGAAATTATATCTAACATGATAAAGAAATCAACTGGTATAAGAAATTAAACCTTGAATTAAGCTACGAAATAAGAATAAAGAAGACCCACTTCCAACTTGGGGAAGATGAACTCCTTTCTTCAAGTCTCTACAAAACCCTCTCCAACCTTGAGAGAAAGATACAGAGTAATACTATAGACTAATACTAATTTTTACTCTAAAATTGTTCTCTACACACTAAGACTACAACTCTAACTAGTATTTATAATTTTCACAGATTGTGCGGCAGAGGATCGTTCGGCAACATTAGTCGAGATCGCCGATGAACTCGGTGATCCGCCCTTTAATCAACACATCGCCTTTAGGGTCTTGCCTTTAGCATCCTCACATTCTGGATCATTGGGCGGTACAGTACTGCTTCGTGGAACTATTCGGTGACTCGCAGACTTTCCTCGCCTTTCGATCCACTTCCTTCAAGGCTTCGCATACTGGATCAAAGGGCAGTGCATGTCAATTGGGCGACTCGCCAAGTTGGACTCGACGATCCGCAGACTTTCATTTCTTGTTCTTTTCAGCCCTTTTTGTTCCGTTTTGCGCCTAAGTGTCCATGCTTCCAGTAAAACTTCAAATACCTGAAACTTAAGCATTTTAATTAGGTATTGAGATAAAAACAAGCATTCGAGGACACTATTTCTATTAAAATAAAGCCCTAAATGAGTCCAATTTGTGGACTCATTAGGTGCAGACAAAGGGCGAACA
The DNA here is from genome assembly GCA_036250385.1 of Solanum microdontum. Classification (NCBI taxonomy): domain Eukaryota; kingdom Viridiplantae; phylum Streptophyta; class Magnoliopsida; order Solanales; family Solanaceae; genus Solanum; species Solanum microdontum. Next base: position 21,370 of record JAJONQ010057383.1, read on the forward strand.
AGAAGACTTTCGGTGAGTCGCCGAGTTCTCTTGGCGACCTTATTCTTCTCGCCGAAAGTTACAGACGCCACAATAAATAAAGCATGATAATAAGGGAGATATAGGGTAATTATGCAAATTACGGAGTAGTTCGGCGAGCACTTGACAGCTTGCCGAATGACCCAACATGCCTACTTCTGACCCAACTTCTCAAAATCAGCCCCGCAACACCCCAAAAGGCAATTTAAGCACAAAAAGCACAAATTAGACCAGGACCCATAACACCCAAACACAACCCCTCGAATTTTAATCTATTTTAAGGCATGCAATTATGGGAATTCAATAGTCACAACTACCCAAGCAAGGATATCAAATTAAATCATGCTTATAATCAATCTAATCCTCTCAGGGAGGAGTAGAACACTTCAACCAGATAAATGATATTGCGAATGAGTATAGTTTATGATACATTAACTTGGGGCATAGAGAACTAACAGTATGTGTCGCTAAGGAGAGGATTGAAATGCGAAGCGGCAAAGAAATCTAAGTCCGAGCACAATTCAACAACTAAAATGCTCTATAAGTGCAAGAAATATAGAACCTATGGTGCAGGTGTGAGTTTGGACAGATAAAAAGTGAGGGAAAAGACAATGACTCTTCAATTTTTAAACTTTTTGCCTGCAAAGTCGTCCAGTTTTCCCCCATTCGGCGACATTAATCAGGATCGCCGAACCACTTGGCATTTCGCAAAGGGGCCACTTACCTCGCTGAATTTTTCAAAGCCTCCAGTTATTTTGGAAATCGAAAGATGGTCTAGTTTGAGGTCGCCGGACCTGTAGCTCGCCAATATGGACTTTTCAACACTTCCCTCATTTTAACCTACAAAATCAGCACACCATTAGTCTACATAATAATTGAAAGCGACTAAAACCTTGGGTTGCCTCCCAAGAAGCGTCTTAGTTATAGTCGTGGTATGACTTCTCCGCTTAGTTTTGATTTGTGAGACAGAGATGGGACATCACATGACCCAATTGAGTCTCCAATCGCTGGATAGATATGAATTGGGAGGCAGATATCTCTTTTAGCAGTATAACATTCTCCTTGATCTCATTTAACATTTTGTCGTGACCTTCGACTTTACTGAGCATGATTGAGAGTATCTCCTCTATTTGTACATCCTCACTTCCATTGGGTTTCATATGTTCCTGAGGTGGAACATACGGGTCCTTTATTTTAGCCGGTGCTTCCAATTCCATAATCTTCTTGGTCACTAAATCTAATTTAGTCAATAGCGTGGCCAGAGTATGGTCTTTCTCAGCCTTTTTGTTAGTCGTTTCCATGTGATCAAGGAATTGGGTGGCTACTGCAAAGGGTAGTCGTCAGAGCCCCCCAGGTACTATTTGGTTCGCCATTCTTTTATTCTCCGGGCCAAGACTTTTGTAGAAGCAATCTAGCAGCACACTTTCTGAGATTCCATGAGCTGGGCATTTCAGGAAGAGTGCTTGAATCTCAACCACAATTTATGGATGGATTCTCCCTCGACTTGTCTAAAACTCAATATTTTATCCCTAAGAGACACCATCCTTAAAAGAGAGAGAGATCTAGTTGTTCGCCATTGCTACCAGACATAATCAGTATTCCTACTAAAAACGGTAACAATGGGAAACAAAGCTAAAAATAAAATAAAATTAGCAGAACTACAACTAAGAAGAACAAAAATTTTAGCAAGCTAAAAATTCTCAAATAACAACACTCCCCAGCAGCGGCGCCATTTTGATGTTTGCGTAATCAAGACACAACTTCTTATGCAAGTGTCTACGATTGTACAATAGTTTAGTAACTCAACCAAGGGTTGGGTTCGTTCCCAAGAGAGTGATTTTGAGAATTAATAGACAAATAAAACTTAGTTCTAACTAGTAGTAGCTAAAGACATTAACGATTAAAAACAATGTAAATTAAAGGGGGACACAAGAGTGTCAATTAACAATGGGGGGTTTTGTCACAAGTAAGGTAAACACAACAAAATAAACGAGGGTTTCTAAGTAATGAGAGGGGATCCTTCGGATGTGACGGGAATACGGGTTAGGCTATATTATTGGGTACATGCTTTCGATAGAAGATTCATAGAATAATTGTGACTAGGCTAGACTTTAAAGGGAATAAGCTTTCTCTGGAGCAACTTACCCCGTTTCAAATGTGTTCCTCTCAGACACCCACTTACCGCATGAAGACCAGCCTACGCCTTCCCACTCACTCTCTCAAGCTGAGTGAGTCGACATGGTACTAGAGTTCACTCTCTCGAGCTGAACCTCATGTCGACCCACTCACGCTGGCCATAAATTTAGTAATCTTAGTTTTACGACCT
>JAJONQ010057384.1:0-16566 GCA_036250385.1 Solanum microdontum
CATTTTTTATTTTTTAAAACAAGTTTTACATATCAAAATCTTGGATCCGTAAAACTTGTTTTGCGATAACTTCCTAAAATTTTAAATATGACCACTCTTCAATAAGTTCAAAGAAAATGAGGTCAAATCCATTAAATTTTCAGCCAATTTCTCTCCTCATAGTCTTTGACCTTTCCAAAGACCTCTCATTAAATATGACCTCTCATTAAATATGACCTCTCATCAATAATTTCAAAGAAAATTCAACTTGCTTGTTTTGTGGAAAATTTTGTATGTACTAAAAGATTGTCGATATATAATTAGCATCATCAAGTAGTCAACTCTTGTTGACTTGGTGACCCTCTTTTACAATGTACTAAAATATTGTCCATATATTATTGACCGGGACAATATCTCATATGGTCACTTTCAATTATGGGTTCTTTTCATACAAAATCATTCAAATTTGATTTTTAATTCAAAAGTCACTCAATTAAGAATTTTTTATGCACAAAGTCACTCAATTTTAATTTGTAACTCAAAAGTCACTCAACTATAATTATTTTACTTACGAAGTCACTCAACCTATTTGATTAATTTTTTCAATAAAATTTGGTAACATGAAATTTTTATTTAAAACTCAAATTTCAAAAAATAAAAAGATATCATTAAAATCATTTAAAGAGTTGTTTTCACGAAAGTCGTTGGAGAGTAGTTTAGCTTGGAAGGAGGAAAATATTCTTGTCACTACTACTTATAAGTTGGAGAAGATCTTTTCATGTGATTTATTTGATTTCTTTGATTTGATAGAGCATCTTCCAATTCACCTTGTACAAGAGGCCCGCCTTGGAGGTCTAGTTCAAGCGCGGTGGATGTATCCATTTGAGAGCTAATGTTTTTATATTTTTTACTAAGTTATTTTTTCTTATATTATTACTAGCTATATATATAATTATACATATAGAAAAATTGATAGTTGTAAACAAACTATTAAGCAAAGGGGAAATATTGAATGATCGGTTGTTTAAGATCATATTGCGAGTGAAATTGGTCATTTTTATTCTTATTGATTTGGGAATGAAGTGTCATGTAAGATAAAAAGGCTCAATCGCAATGGTGAAGGTGATAATGATCCATGTTTCCATCAAAATCAATTTTTAATCAAAATGGCCGAGGATCTAAAAAATGTGAAAGGTGAGGTTTCACTAAAATTGAAAGAAAATCAACTCTGACATATATTTTGCTTAATTATCTCAAAATTCAACCATATCTTAAGTAAGTGTTAAAGTAGATTATCAAATTACATAGTAAGTATTTATTAACTAACAAAATATCTCAATGTACAATTATCAGCTTGTTCGTAAGTACATGGGGTAATGAAGTATAACACCCCAAAAGTTCATAAACCCAGATCAGACCTTGGAATGATTAGAAAAACTGACATCAATATTAAAGAGTTTGTATAGACCCTTTCACGGACCGTGAAAGAAACTAGGGGCCTTGAGGGACAGACGCGACTTAAGTCGGAAATAAACCCCAAAAATATTTTATTCTGCACTTTTTGACTTTAAGAGCTAAGGAACAACCCCAAGTGTTTTCTTGACAGTTTTCGACCATTCTTAAGGCCAAAAGTAAGGTTTTCACTCCCCGAATCCATTTTTTGACCCGTAGAACTTAGTTTCTTAGATGATTATTATTGGGGAAGAGTTTTGGAACTACTTGGATGTTGGGAAAAGCCCTAATCTGGGTATGGGGATCAAGGGTTTGATTTAGGGTTGATAATGTAGGCTTTAATCTGGGTAATTAGACATCGTTTTTTGATTCCCATGTTATTATGATTGTTTGTAGACCAAAAACACACAGAAAGAATCCGGAGAGGGAAGAATCAAGTTTTTTAGGGGATTCAGGGTTTGTTTGAGGTAGGTGATGGTAGTAATTTCATGTTGTGTGATATATGTTTGTTCTTGCTTCATTATGATGCATGTATGTATGTGAATGTTGCATTATTGATCACACTAATTCTAAATGAGGGTAATTGAATGCCATGAATCATGACTTGATTGTATGATTATGAGAATATACATGTGATTGTGATTGTGACTTGTTGAATAGATCGGGTGTTGTGTTTCAACAAATTAACTGGGATTGGTTGCCATGTACCAGCATAAACATTGGAACAGGTGTCACGATCCGACACACTAACTTGGAATGGGTACCACGTACCTATACACTAATAGTTTGGGTGTGGGTTCCATGAGAGGACCATTGACTTGACATAACTGTATAGCTTGAGAATTATGAAATTGTACGTTGTTCATAAATGGTGTTGATATTGTATATGTTCGGTGTATGCATGTTATTATTATCTTGTAATGGCTTATGTATGTTGCACTTAGTGGAATAGCTGCGTGATCCTACTAGTACACTGCGGTTGTGTAGTGATAGTGCACTTTCTCTTTCTTTGTTGAGTACAGGGCATCTTCAAGTGGCTATTGACAGACCTCGTTTAAAAGATTAGTGATCATTATCAAATTCAAGGGTAAACCAGTTCTTCCGGGCTGCCATGAGTTCTCTTTTCGTCTATGTCCACATTTCAGGCTTAGACTTGTACTTAGGATTTCTTATGTTAAATTGGGTTGTACCAATTTTCTTAGACTGGTTGACCTTTAGATGTTTTGATACATTGACTTTCAGGTTCTAGGTATTATTCCGCATTTGTTTTGGTTGTTAGACTTTTGTTTGGAATATATGAGAACTCCTTATTTCTTTCCTTAGCATTTAAACCTGTTTCTGTATCTTTAAATGCCTTAGAATTTTGGTTGAGTTTATTAGTTTGGGTTGTAGTAATGATTCTCCCACCGGAGGGTTAGTGTGGGTGCCACTCATGACGATCTGGGTCGTGACAAAGTTAGTATCAGAGCCTTGGTTCATTGATCTCGATGTACCAAAACAAGTCTAGTAAAGTCGTCTTGCGGAACGGTACTGAGACGTCTGTACTTTTATTAGAGAGGCTATAGGACTTTATGAAACCTCTTTGTTTTTCTATCGTCTCCTTTTGTGCTATAACTTTATTTCAATTTGTATCTGGTGATTCGAATTGGTATCTAATCTCCTTCACTCTTTTGTCCGCAACTGGTTAACACTAGATTCAATGGCGTCAGGCCCGTAGCTCCCATCAACGTGCCAACTGAGGAATCCACAGCAAGAGGTCGCTGTCGAGGCAGGGGTAGATGAAGAGCTAGGGGTAGAGGCTGAGGAAGGGTGGTGCCTACTAGGGATGGAGCATCGGTTTGAGATGCTCCCAGAAATAAGGCCCCTCATGCGCATCATGAAGAGATGGAGGAGAATGTTGAGGTTGAGGATGAGGAGAATGTTAGCTCAAGAGATTATGTCATTCTTGAAAGGATTGGTTGGTCCTGGAGTGCTTCCCTCTGGTCAAGCAACTCAAGTTCCTGCCAATCCCCCTATTGATATCACTGTCCCCAAGGTGGGTGGAACTGTAGGTAATGATGCTTTATTCCATCCTTTGTTGGGTCCTGTTATGACTGGTAATGAGCATGAGATGTTGATTCATTTCTTAATGTTGAAACCGCCTGTGTTCCATGGTTCCGAGAGTAAGGATGCATATGAGTTCATCCTAGATTGCTATGAAAGGCTTCAGAAGTTGGGAATTGTCCATCAACATGGCGTGGAGTTTGTGACCTTTCAACTTCAGGGTGAGGCTAAGCAGTGGTGGAGAGCATATGTGGAATGTAGATCTTCAGTTTTACCCCCACTTACTTGGACCCAGTTTCATTCTCTGTTCTTGGAGAAGTATGTGCCTCAGACTTTGAGAGATCTTAAGAAGGATGAGTTCATGGCTTTGGAGCAAGGTGATATGACTGTGGCTGCTTATGAGGCCAAGTTCCATGCTTTGTCTAGATATGCTACACCATTAGTGACTCCTGAGGAAGAGAGTCCACCTATTTGTTAAGGGACTGAATTTTGAATTACATGTATTATTTGTCCATATGACCATTGCAGGAAAAAGCTTTAATGAGGTAACGAATTTTGTGAAGAAAGTGGAGGGGATGAGGCAAGACGGTCAGGCTAAGACATTGGTTAAGAAAGCCAAGAATTTAGGCAACTTTCAGAGTTCTTACTCCAGAGGTTTAGGGAGGCTGACAGTTGCAGCCCGGCCAATTCAATCCGTTATTCCGGCTTCTACAGGTAATTACTTTGGAATTCCACCTCAGAATTTGATTCAGGAAAGCTAGGGAACCGCACCTTCGGCAGGCAACAGGCCATTTTTTGATCGTACTTGCTATAACTGTGGAGAACTTGAGCATATGAGGAGAGATTGTCCCTATCCGCGCATGATGGATTTCGTGCAGCCGCAGACTAGAGTAGTGGTACCCGCTGGAAATGGTAATAATGGTTGAGGGCGTCCACAAGGTGGGTGAAGAGGAAATTAGCGAGGCTGTGGATGTAGATAAAATGGTAATGCAGGCAGGGAAGTCACCAGTTATGATGACAGGGCTCAGTGTTATGCCTTTCCGGGCATAACCGAGGCAGAGGCGTCTAACGCAGTGATCACAAGTACTATCCTTGTCTGTGACCGGATGGCTAATGTGTTATTTGATCCGGGTTCTACTTACTCTTATGTGTCCGTGCGATTTGCCTCAGAATTTACTATGATTTATGACATACTTGATGCCCCCATCCATGTTTCTACCCCAGTTGGAGAGTTTGTCATAGTCACCCATGTCTATTGTGCTTATCTTATTTTGTTTATGGGTCTTCAGACTTGGGTTGATTTGGTGATTTTGGATATGATTGACTTTGATATAATCTTAGGCATGACTTGGTTTTCCCCCTATTATGTTGTGTTTAATTGTAATGCTAAGTCTGTAACTCTAGAAATTCTGGAAAGGGAAAAGTTAGAGTGGGAAGGGGTGTACAAGCCTAAACAAGCTAAGATCATATCCTCCATTTGGGCTAGGAAACTTGTAGGGCAGGGTTGTTTGACTTATTTGGCTCATATTAAGGATGTTAAGGTTGAGTCTCCATCTCTTGAGTCTACTCCCGTGGTGTCAGAATTTAGAGAAGTGTTTCCTACTGATATACCTGGTATGCCTCCGGAAAGAGATATAATTTTCTGTATTGATTTAGAACTGGTACCCGCCCCATTTCTATCCCTCCATATCGCATTGCTCCGATAGAATTAAGGGAGCTTAAGGCTCAAATCCAAAAACTTCTTGATAAGTGATTTATTCGTCCTAGTGCTTCTTCGTGGGGTGCCCCAGTCTTGTTTGTTAAGAAAAAAGATGGTAGTATGAGGATGTGTATAGATTATCACCAATTGAATAGGGTCACCATCTGAAACAAGTATCCATTGCCTCGAATAGATGATCTTTTTGACCAATTGCAAGGTGCATACGTTTTCTCTAAGATTGATCTAAGGTTTGGTTACCATCAGTTAAAAATTAGGCCTGAGGATGTGCCTAAGACGGCGTTTAGAACCCGCTATGGGCACTATGAGTTTCTAGTTATGTCGTTTAGGTTGACAAATGTGTCTGCAACTTTCATGAGTTTGATGAATGGTGTGTTCAAACCATTTATTGATTCGTTTGTTATAGTCTTTATTAATGATATTTTGGTCTATTCGAAAAGTGAGGAAGAGCATGCCGACCATCTTCGTATTGTTCTGGGTATTCTTGGGAAACAAGGTTATATGCAAAATTATCTAAGTGCGAATTTTGGTTGACTTCGGTTACCTTTTTGGGGCATGTAGTTTCAAAGGAAGGGGTAATGGTAGATCCCCAAAAGATTGAGGCGGTTAAGATTTGGGTTTGGCCTAGCTCTGTGACGGAAGCTATGAGTTTTAGGAGGCTCGATAGCTACTATCGTCGGTTTGTGAAAAACTTCGCTTCTATTGCCACACATCTGAAAAATTTGACCAAAAAAGAGGTACCTTTTGAATGGATTGAAAAATGTGAAGAGAGCTTTCAAAAGGTCAAGACTCTCCTAACCACAACACCTATTCTAGCACTATCGGTGGAAGGTAAATATTCTATAGTTTATTGTGATGCTTGACATTCTGGTTTGGGTGCGGTGTTGATGCAGGATAAGAATGTCATAGCCTATGCATCGCGACAGTTGAAGGTGCATGAGAGGAATTATCCAACGCATGATTTGGAGTTGGCAATAGTAGTATTTGCTCTTAAGATCTGGCGTCATTATCTTTATGGTGTAAAGTGTGAGGTTATTGATCATCGCAGTCTACAACATGTATTCACTCAAAAGGATCTGAATTTGAGACATCAAAGGTAGATGGAGTTACTAAAGGATTATAATGTGACCATCCAATATCATCCGGGTAAGACTAATGTAGTGGCAGATGCACTAAGTCAAAAAGCGATGAGTATAGGTAGTTTGGCTTGCTTGAGTGCAACTAAGCGACTTTTGGCTAAGGAAATCTAGACCTTGGAGTCTAAATTCATGCAGTTGGGCATCTCAGAAAAAGGTGGGGTGTTAGCTAGCATTGAGATTAGAGCCACATTCATTGATAAGATCAAGGCCAAACAGTTCAAGGATGAAAATTTAAACGAACTTAAGAAAAAGACTGTGATTGGTAAGGCACAAGAGACCATTCTTGATGCGAAAGGTGTGCTCAATTTTAAAGGAAGGATTTGTGTTCCTCGAGTCGATGACTTGATTTAGAAATTGTTGACAGAATCCCATGGTTCGCAATATTCCATTCATTCAGGTGTGGCCAAGATGTACTGAGATTTGAAGTGAATTTATTGGTGGCCTAGCATAAAGAAAGACATAGCGGAGTTTGTGGATAAGTGTCAAACTTACCAACAAGTAAAGTATGAACATCAAAGACCTGCAGGTTTGCTTCAGAGAATGTCAATTCTGGAATAGAAGTGGGAAAGGATAGCCATGGATTTTGAGTTTGGTCTTCCCAAGACTTTGGGAAAGTTTGATTCTATTTGGGTAGTGGTTGACAAATTGACCAAGTCAGCCCATTTTATTCCGGTTAGAATAGGTTATAATGCTCAACAATTGGCTAAGGTTTATGTGAAAGAGATTGTGAGGCTGCGTGGGGTACCCCTTTCTATCATCTCAGACCATGGTACAAAGTTCACCTCTAAGTTTTGGAGGAAATTACATAAGGAATTGGGTACACAACTCACTTTTAGTACAACTTTCCATCTGCAGACAGACGGACAATCAGAAAGGACTATTTAAGTGTTAGAAGACATGTTGAGGGCATATGTGATTGATTTTGGAGGGCATTGGGATAAGTTCCTACGGTTGTGTGAGCTCTCCTATAATAATAATTATCACTCTAGCATAAATATGACACCATTTGAGGCACTTTATGAGAGGGGATGTAGATTACCCATAAGATGGTTCGAGGCTGGAGATGTGAAACCGTTGGGGGTTGTTTAAGTGATGGATGCTCAAGATAAGGTGAGAAGCATCTAAGCTAAGCTTTTAGCGGCCCAGAGTAGACAAAAGAGGTATGCTGACCATAAGGTAAGAGACATGGCATTTCAGACAAGTGAGAAAGTTCTTCTTAAGGTATCACCCATGAAAGGGGTGATGAGATTTGGCAAGAAGGGCAAGCTAAGTCCGCGATACATTGGTCCTTTTTAGGTTCTTAAATGTGTAGGGCCAGTGGCTTATAGATTAGCTTTACCTCCTAACCTATAGGGAGTTCATCCGGTATTTCATGTGTCCATGTTGAGGAGATATCATGGCGACGGAGATTACATCATAAAAAGGGACTCAATGGTGTTAGACAAAAACCTTCAGTATGAAAAGGAACCGATTGCAATTCTTGATCGTGATGTCCGAAAGCTGAGGACCAAAGAGATTAAGTCCGTGAAAGTTCAATGAAAATATCGTCTGGTTGAGGAAGCTACTTGGGAAACTAAGAAAGACATGAGAGACAAGTACCCCCAGTTGTTCATCGATTCAGGTACTACTCCACTCTTGCTTTAGCCTGTTTTTCCTAGTTTGTCACTTAGGGTCGAGTGATGGGTAAATTGGTATATATTGTAACGACCGGTTTTCGTCTTTATAGAAAAGCCAAGGGGAAAATTTTTTGGCCGAAAAACTTTTTGATAGTAACTTGAAATTTCCCAACCTAGTCCAGATTTGGACGAAATCAGAGTCAGTGAGGTCTATGGAAATCTGGTAAAAAATTAGGAGATCTAATTATGAAATTGATCATATGAGTAGTTAGCTAAGACGCTAAGGAACCCGTACGAATTTACGGAATTGAATTTGGGTGAGTAGAACTCCCGAAATCGATCTTAGCGTGAGAGGGTAATTTCTGAGTATCATGGAACGAAGGTATGTTGTGAAATGGTGGTTTGGAAATTCTTTATTTAGCTCTCTGTTCCGTGCAAACCTCTATGGTGGGATTTTGTGCCGCCAGGGCGGGGCCGTTGTAACGGAGTGAGTACTACCGTGGCGGGACAGATGCGACTTAAGTCAGAAATAAACCCAAAAATGTTTTATTCTGCACTTTTCGACTTTAAGAGCTAAGGAACGACCCCAGGTGTTTTCTTGACAGTTTTCCACCATTCTAGAGGCTAAAGGCAAGGTTTTCACTCCCCGAATCCATTTTTCGATCTGTTGAACTTAGTTTCTTGGGTGATAATTATTGTGGAAGAGTTTTGGTACTGTTTGGATGATGGGAAAAGCCTAATCCGGGTATGGGGATCAAGGGTTTGATTTAGGGTTGATAGTGTTGGCTTTAATCCGAGTAATAATAGGCATCGTTTATTGATTCCTGTGTTATTATGATTGTTTGTAGACCAAGAACACGCAGAAAGAATCCGAAAAGGGAAGAATCAAGTTTCTTAGGGGATTCAAGCTTTGTTTGAGGTAGGTGATGGTTGTAATTTGATGGTGTGTGATATATGTTTGTTCTTGCTTCATTATGATGCATGTATGTATGCGAATGTTGCATTATTGATCACACTAATTGTAAATGAGGATAATTGAATGCCATGAATCATGACCTATTTATATGATTATGAGAATATACATGTGATTGTGATCGTGGCTTGTTGAATAGATCGACTGTTGCATTTCGACATACTAATTGAGATCGGTTGCCACGTACCGACATAAATATTGGAACGGGTGTCACGATCTGACACACTAACTTGGAATGGGTACCACGTACCGGTACACTAACAGTTTGGGTGTGGGTTCTATGAGAGGACCATTGACTTGACATAACTGTATATCTTGAGAATTGTGAAATTGTACGTTGTTCTTAAATGATGTTGATATTGTATACTTTGTTGAATACAGTGCATCTTCAAGCGGCTACTGACAGACCTCGTTTAGAAGATCAGTGATCATCATCAATTTCAAGGGTGCTCAGTTCTTCCGGGCTTCCATGAGTTCTCTTTTCGACTATGTCCACATAGCGGTCTTAGACTAGTACTTAGGATTTCTTATATTTAATTGGGTTGTACCCATTTTCTTAGACTGGTTGAGCTTTAGATGTTTTGGTATATTGACTTTCAAGTTCTAGGTATTATTTTGCATTTGTTTTGGTTGTTAGACTTTTGTTTGGAGTTTATGGGAGCTCCCTATTTCTTTCCTTAGTATTTAAACCTGCTTCCATATCTTTAAATGCCTTAGAATTTTGGTTGAGTTTATTAGTTTGGGTTGTAGTAATGGTTCTCCCACCAGAGGGTTAGTATGGGTGCCACTCACGATGGTCTGAGTCGTGACAGTATAACACCCTAAAAGTTTATAAGCCCAGATCAGACCTTGAAATGATTAGAAAAACTGACATCAACATAAAAGAGTTTGTACGGACTACAGACCCTTTCACAGACCATGAAATAAACCAAGGGCCTTGAGGGGATATGTAGACCAAAGCTCAAAAATTGGGAAATTTGGAAGAGAGTTTCACGGACTTGTTTATGGACAGTGAAAAATGGAGGGCCATATATTGATCTATGATCCAAGCCGCAGAACTCAAAAATCTTGTGTTTTATGGGCACTTGTATGGATCGTGGAGGATTATACGGTCCATGGAAGGTTTCCGTGACATGCCTCCTTCAGTTTTTAAGTTAGAGTTATTTTGGTCTTTTTTCACTTTTTTAAAAATTCCTATACTATGTTGTTTTGACTTATTTTAAGTGGGATTAGAGGGCTCTTATTAGCCTAAACCCTCCCTTACACTCATACCTTCCCCAAAATCAATTTCTTCACTTGCAAGTCTTCTCTTGAGCAAGAACTAGGGTTCTAAGCTTCAAGTTCTCATTCTATGAATCAAGCCAAGGATTTTACTTCAGGTATGTGGAATTTCATCAATGGGTATCCCTTCACCCATTGAGTCCCAAGAAAACCTTAATTTTCAAGTTTATGCTTCCTACAAGCTATAACTTTCTATGATCTTCATGAGTTTTCATTGTTAATTAGTTTTCTTCATGATCAGTCCTAAATACATGTTTTACCCATGGATATCACGATTTCAATTATAATTTCATGTTTTCAATGATAATTTCATGAACCCATAACATTCAAGTATTTTCATGACATGGAATTATATTAATTCAGGTGCATATCTCAGATTTTCATGATTTAGATGCTTCGAGATAAAGTATATTCTAGATTATTTTCAGATACCATGATATACAATGCTTTCAGATAAAGTATCTCTTAGTATAGTTTTAGTTATCATGTTTTATGAGCTACTCAGTATGTATCAGTTATCACTATTATCAGATTATCATTGTTTCTAGATTATGCATGTTTTCATTGGGAGTAATACTAAGCACCAAACAGACTTTAGGGATGAATGTTTTTAGTCAGCGTCCATGGACCTTTATTAGCAATCTCTAAGTCCCAAAACTATGTGTCACCCATAGTATTTGTCATAGATAGTCATTAGCTAGTGGATCCACCTTAGCTCAGTTATCAGGTCCCTTACGATGACAAGTATTGGACACCTTCTTTTTGTTATGGGGAAGTACACTGAATTTCATTATGTCAATTTTAGTATTTCCCAAAATCAAGTTTTTAGTTATTGCATGATCTTTTACTTATGCATTTGAGATCAATATATCTCAGCTTCATGTTATTTTACTTGGTCATTGCATAAACATATTTTACAAATTCAGTATGCTTAGATATCACATTTATTATGAATATTCCCCATACGATATACATTCAAAGTGTCGACGACATACTTTATGCATATATTGTTTGATAATATATGTTCTGACGCTCAATATTTAGCCCACAGTTACAACAGATCCAGTCAGCGTTGCAACAACTTTTGGTGCATCCTCATTACCCTAGAATGAACCCTTTATCTTTGATTCTTAGTATTGCACTTTCAATTTCAGATAATTGGAGTTAGCAAGGGGTTTGTCCTAGAAACTCATATTAGTAGAGGCTTTCAGATAATCAGATATAGATTCCGCTTATGTCACATCTTTTAGATGTTAGTCTATCTTAGTATTATGAGCTTTATTTAGACATTTCATAATTAACTTTTGTGCTTACTTTCCAGTTTTTCTTTGGTTTTATGCAAATCTTAGTGTCAGGTCATAAGATTAGCTTGGGGTCACTTGTGGATCTTAGCACTGTATCACGTCTAGTGAATAGTCTCGGGACATGACATGAAGTTATATATACGAGTTTTTTCAAATGGCTAAAAGAATATTTAAGCGTGAAAGGTTATATTGAACCAATAAATATATATATTCATTTAAAAAATATTTTTTTTTGAATAACACTACGTAGGTTTATGACGTACACTCAAATGTTAAACATCTGCAATTGGTGACAGAAGGTGCACTTGGACCTGAATCTCAAATTTAGAAAATGAATAAGTGTTGTATGAATGATTTCATGTTCCAAATTGAAGAAGTTTCTAGGTATAAGAAAACTAATAGTAGCATTGTACGCGTTCAAGGTGATATCAATGGTAATGGCCAAACTCTTGATATTATGGTGTCATTGATGAGATTATTCAAGTAAGATATTAAGGTTGGTCTAAAAAAATAGTATTGTTTCAGTGTACGTTATTTGACCCATCACATAGATGCACAAGAATGAATCAACAATATAATATAATTGAAGTTAAGCACATGAGAAAATATGAAATTTATGATCCTTTTATCATTACACAAAATGTTAAGCAAGTGTATAGTGTTCCATATTTGTTGCATAGAGGTAAGGTCGATTGGTGAGTTGTTATAAAGACTAAGCATGTGGGAAGGATTGTATTGGGAATGTGTTAGATGTGGCATACTAAAATGATATTGCAATTGTTCAACAACAAGTTGATGTTGAATTAGAAATCACTTTAAAACATCATTAATGCATATTAAAAGGAAATTTATGATGATGAGATAATGAAAAATGTTGAGAAAGAAATAAATGAGAAAACTGAATCATTTCGAGAGGATGAATGAGATGATAACAATGAAACCCAAGGAGGAAGAATGAGATAATAATGGAAATAAAACAAGAAAGAAGAAAGAGTCAGAGAATATATACTATAGCTAGTATGTAAGTTTATATTGCTAACACTAATCATATTCAATACTTATAATTTTATATATTGTAATGTAAATTTGCATGCAGATATCATCGGGTGGTGATGGTGATAAATCTCATCATCTTAGGATTAATCAGTCTAGTATGAGTAGGAAGAACAAGAGTAGGAGGCCTATAGATCCTGAGGATATTCCAGGATAGGTCCCATCTGAGCTAGAGCAACATTTGTCTACAATTATTTCTTATATTTCATTTGGAACTGGGTATCCCTTAGAGTATCATAGTGCATACTGTTGGCCACATGGAG
Source organism: Solanum microdontum (assembly GCA_036250385.1). Lineage (NCBI taxonomy): Eukaryota > Viridiplantae > Streptophyta > Magnoliopsida > Solanales > Solanaceae > Solanum > Solanum microdontum. The sequence goes on from JAJONQ010057384.1 coordinate 12,821, forward strand.
TTTCTTCTTTTTCCCAATCCTTACCTCTATTGTGGCACAATTACCTACCTACAAACACCATTCCTCAGGCACAACCCTTATCATCTAATAGTATATCATCTTATACCCCATCTCCCACGGCTATATCTTCCCACCTATCAGGTTTGAGTAGACTTAGAGATTTCAGTTTTGAGTTGGATGTTATGGTTAGTACTCCATCATTTGAATCAACGTTATATACATTTGAGAGTATCACCTAAACCTTCACTTTCATTTGTTGCTACACTCGATGAGGAGGAGGATCCGTTTGAGCTAGCAGTTAGAGAGAGGGTCAGGCCTGATAGAGTGATGATTAAACCTGATGGATTATCATAAGTTTATTTAGTTAAATATTAATTAATTAATTTTTTCTACATTAATTATTCATGAGTTCACATGTTTATTATGTGTTTTGTAGGTGAAATCCCTCAAATGATGCTTCTATGACTTTACATGAGAGTGTTAAGAGGCTTTTTACGGAGCCTTATCACTCTTGGAATGAGATTCCAGAGGGGATATGTCATGCCATATTTAATGAGTTTAAGGTATGTAATTAGTCATATATATTTTTAGTTAAGTTTGATACTATTTAGTATAATTTATTAATCATCTAATGCTACTCACTTTATTTTCAGACTGTATACTTGGAAGCGAAAGTACAATATTTTCATTGTGATCACTTTTGAGAGAAGGGTCAGTGCCAGATTGTCTAGCTGGCTAATAAAAGCTCAGGATTTAGAGATAAGTGAAACTTGGCTTTTGCCAAATGTCTTTGAGGCATTGTCTCGATATTATGGAACAGATGAATTCAAGACTTTGTCCGAACAAGCCAAGAAAGCTATTCACATGTTTATTATGTGTTTTGTAGGTGAAATCCCTCAAATGATGCTTCTATGGCTTTACATGAGAGTGTTAGGAGGGCTTTTTACGGAGCCTTATCACTCTTGGAGTGGGATTCCAGAGGGGATATGGCATGCCATATTTAATGAGTTTAAGGTATGTAATTAGTCATATATTTTTCTAGTTGAGTTTGGTACTATTTAGTATAATTTATTAATCATCTAACGCTACTCACTTTATTTTCAGACTAATTATACTTGGAATTGAAAGTACAATATGTTCATTGTGATCACTTTTGAGAGAAGGGCCAGCGCCAGATTGTCTAGTTGGCTAAAAAAAGCTTAGGATTTAGAGAAAAGTGAAACTTGGCTTTTTCCAAATGTCTTTGAGGGATTGTCTCGATATTGAGGCACAAATAAATTCAAGACTTTGTCTGAACAAGCCAATAAAGCTAGAAACAATGTTAAGGATGACTCATTGCACACTGAGGGTGCGAAAAGCGTTGAAACACTAATGAGAGAGATGCTAAGTTTCCTAAATTTAAACTTCTAATTCATAGATTTAAATAGAGTTGATTAAATATTACTTGGTTGTTGTCTAAACTTATATAGTTGTTTAGGAAAAAGAATTGGGAATGTAATGACCCGAAAGGTCATTTTGGAATTTTTTGTAAAAATTAATGTTTTATTCTTCTTGATAGTTTCTTATTTCTAATTAGTTTGTGGTGTTGGTTTTGAAATTTGAGCAAAAGATTGCGACTTTTGGAAGTTTTGACTTTTTAGAGGCTTAAGTTGTTTAAAGGTGGATTTTGGTATCTACCAGAGTTTTGAGAATCCAAATGGAATTCCGCTAGTTTCATCAGCTCCGAAATGTGGAATGTTGTCTAGAGTAGTCGTCAATTTCAGATTTGGAGTTGCTTTATTGATTCGAGGTATTAAGTTGGAAGTTGATGTGATTTTAGCCTTTGAGTTGACTTTGGAAAACATTTGAAGTTCGGTTGCTTGGATAGGATTTTCGATGGCTCCATTAGATTATGAGGATGATTAAAGGCCTAGGAGAGGTCTTGGTTGAATTTTCAAAGGTTTCGAGCTTAATTTGGCCCTTTTAGGCGTTATGCTAGTTTATTACAACTTTCATGGGTTTCAAGTCAAGGAGATATGGAATTCATATTTCGGTGATTTCATTAAAATCTGGAATGTTGAGTTTATTTGGGTATCATATCTTGTTTCTAGTACTCGGGGTTCCGAACGAATCCCGAGAGTCCATTCAAAAACTTTATGCGCATTGTGTGATTATTATTGGTTTCTATTTTCTGGTGCTAGGTATTTTGTTCATCGCGACCCCGAGACCTTATCGTGCGATCGCATGGAGTTGTTTTTGTATGCTTCACGATCGCGTGACCCCCGTCCTGATCATTTAAGTGTCTTTTTTCTAGTTATTGCGATCACACGAGGTCCAATTGCCATGGTCAAATTAAATAAGATGGCTTGTTTACTTATCGTGATCGCAAGGCCTTGGGTCGTAATCGTGATGAGCAATTTTGCCTGAAAAATATGTCTTTCCAAAAATTGGGTTTTATCTCTATTTCACCATTTTTGTGATTTGAGAGCCCGACTTTGACAATTTCAAAAGGGTTTATCGAGTTTCTTCAATTGAGTAATGATTTGTGACTCCCCACCTCTTATACCCATTAATTATTGGCATAAACATAAACATGACCCTTAACTTGACTTCAACGGACAATTATGCCCTCCACCTTTGGGTGTGCACAAGTAGGCACTTAAAACTTGTATAAAATTGAACACGTAGACACACGTATCCTACATGACATAGTACATGTAGGATGCCACATAGGACACAAAATTGCCATGTAGGGTGTGCCATGTAGGATGAATGTGTCTATTTGTTCAATTTTATACAAGTTTAAGTTTCTACTTATGCACATCCAAAGTTAAAGGTCATAGTTGCCAACTGATGTCAAGTTAAGGGTCATGTTTATGTATTATGCCTTAATTATTTCATGATTTTGAGGTGAAAACATGAATTTTGATCTTAACCTTAAACTTGAAGGGTTTTAAGAGTTTTGATAAATTGATGATTTAAGGCTTCTTTGAATTCCATTTTTTAGATGGTTTTCACCAATGAGTTGCAAATTTTTTGGGTAAAACAATTTTATAATAAATTCCAAATTTACCCTTTATTTCCAAAATAGAGTTTTTTGGGTCATTTTGACCCTATTTTCCAAAATATTGATATGATCGTTGATAGTTTTGAATTCTTATTTGAAGAGCTTATGTTGATTTGGAGACCCTACAAAATGGAAAAGCTCAAGTGCCGGAGTTACTGTGCGATTTTCTTAAGGAAAGTGGAGTTCTAGAGCTTTGTTAAGCTTGTAGAATCTTATATTTTCTTGCCTTACGTATTGGGTAGTAATGAGCATTGGTGATGGTTGAATTGTTCATAATGATTGATCTAATGATAACAAAAGGGGATAAAGAAAAAGGCAATGTGATGGTAAACTAATATGTGTGATTGAGTAGTAATGTATCGTGAATTGCTATGAAAGTTGCTATCTCTTCATTATTGTGTGAACATGCCTATTTGCATTGGTTCTGGAGCACTATGACGAGATCTATTGTAATTATGCTGAGGTTTGTTCCAGCGGGTGATATTGATGTCGAGGTTTATTTCGGTGGGTGTTGATGCTGAGGTCTATTCCGGCGAGTGACATTGATGCCAATGTTTCTTCCAGTGGGTACATGGACCTTGTGCATCTCCCATGAGTTCCGATCTAAGATTCAGCGGATGTGTAAGGATAGACATGCATCACTCTATTTGACATTGCATATCATTGCATCACACTTCATTGATTATGATTATTGAGTCTA
>JAJONQ010057386.1:0-10882 GCA_036250385.1 Solanum microdontum
CTAATTGAATATAATTGTTGGTTAAAAGTAAAGTCTAAACCATTTTCCTCGTGGGATCGACCTCAACCTACAAGTTGGGTTCTTTACTTGATAACGATCGCTTATGCTTCTGAAAGGAAGTGTAATTTGAGCGTGTCACAAATTAATGGGCTAATACACACGAAAAATAGAGGAATTTAGATAATTAAAAAAAAGGGTTTGTAAATACGAAAACGAACGTCAAAAAAGTGGTGTGAGTATACGTGGAGGTTTCCCAACTCATTATGTAGGTCCTCATAAATTTTTTTGAGAAAATTTTTTTAGGTGCTCTGGGGTGCCATATCAATGGTCTAATATTAACACACGAAAAATATAATAATTTGGGTAATTCCTAAAAAGGGAATTGAAAAGACAGAATCAGGGGTTAAAAAATTGTATGAGTATACATAGCAATTTCCCAACTCAATACGGAGGTCCTCATAAAATTTTTTGAGAATTTTTTTTGGGTGTTCCGGGGCGCATGATCTATAGGTTAACACACACCAGAAATCTAGGAATTTGGGCTATTTCTAAAAAAGGTCTGTAAATGCGGAAACAGACGTTAAAAAATGATGTGAGGATACCTGGCGATTCTCCAACTTATTACGGAGGTCCTTATAAAATTTTTTGAGAAATTTTTTTTGGGTGCTCCGGGGTGCCATATTGGCTAATACACACAAAAAATTGGAAATTTGGGTAATTACTAAAAATGGGTCTGTAAATGCGGAAACATGTGTTAAAAATAGTGTGAGTATACGTGGCTGTTTTCGATCTCATTACGGAGGTCTTCATAGATTTTTTTTAGATAAAAATTTAGGAATCTCCAGGGCGCCAGATCATTGGGGATTAACAAATGAAAAATTCAGAAATTTGGGTAATTCCTAAAAAAGGTTGGCCGTTAAAAAAATGCTATTAGTATACGTGACGGTTCACTAACTTATTACGAAAGTCCTAATAATTATTTTTAGAAAGAAATTTGGGTGCTCCGAGGCAACAGAATCATTGGTTAATAAAAGGTCCTCATAAAATTTTTTGAGAATTTTTTTTTGGGTGCTTTGGGGTGCCAGATATATGGGCTAATACACACAAAAAATTGAGGATTTTGGATAATTAAAAAAAAGGTCTATTAATGCGGAAACAGACGTTAAAAATTGGTGTGAGTATACGTAGGGTTTCGCAACTTATTAGGGAGGTCTTCTTAAATTTTTTGAGAAAAGGTTTTTGGGTGCTACGGGGTGCCCATGAGCTAATACACACAAAAAACGAGGAATTAGGCTAATTCCTAAAATATTTTTTGTAAATGCGAAAACAAGCGTTAAAAAAATGATGTCAGTATACATGGCGGTTCCCAATCTCCTTACGGAGGTCTTCATAAAGTTCTTAGAAGATTTTGGATGCTCCGAGGTGTCAGATCCATGGGCTAATAAACACGAAAAGTTGAGAAATTTGGGTAAATCCTAGAATGGAGTTTGTAAATGTGGAAACGGGTTAAAAAAATGGCGTGAGTATACGTGGCGATTCCCCGACTCATCACTGAGGTTCTCATAATTTTTTTCTGGAAATTTTTTTTTGGGTGCTCCGGGGCGCCAGATCAATGGTCTGTAAATGCAAAAATTGACGTTAAAAGAATAGTGTGAGTATATGTGGTGGTTCCCAACTCATTACGAAGGTCCTCATAAAGTTTTTTGAGAAAAGTTTTTTATGGTGCTCCAAGGTGGCAGTTCCATGGGTTTATACACATGAAAATTGACGAATTTAAGTAATTCTTAAAAAGAGGTCTGTAAATGCGGAAACGGTAGTCAAGAAAAAGGTGTGAATATATGTGGTGGTTCCCCAACTCATTACAGAGGTCCTTATAAATTCTTTTGAGAAAAAATTTGGGTGCTATACGGCGCCATATCCATGAGCTAACATACAAAAAATCGAGAAATTTGGGTAATTCTTAAAAAAAGTTTGTAAATATAGAAATAAGCATTAAAAAATAGTGTGAGTATATGTGATTATTTCCCAACTTATTACGGAGGTCCTCACAAAGATTTTTGAGAAATAAATTTTGGGTTCTCCGGAGCGCCAAATCCATGGGCTATAATACACACAAAAAATTGAGAAATTTGGATATTTTCTAAAAAAGGGTTTGTAAAAATGCAAAAATGAGTGTTAAAAAAATGGTGTAAGTATACTTGACGGTTCCGTAACTCATTACGAAGGATCTCATAAATGTTTTTGAGAATTTTTTTGGGTTCTTCGGGACGCCATATCCACGGGTTAAACGCACGAAAAATCAAGGAATTTGGGTAATTCTTGATAAAGGTTCTGTAAATGCAAAAACGGGCATTAAAAAAATGGTGTGATTATACTTGACGGTTCCCTAACTCATTACTAAGGTCCTCATAAATTTTTTTGAGAAAAATAATTTGGGTGCTCCTAGGCGCCAGATTCCATGGGTTATAATACTCACGAAAAATCGAGCGATTTGATAATTCCTAAATGGGAGTCTGTAAATGTGGAAACGGGTGTTAAAAATATGGTGTGAATATACGTGGCGATTCCCCAACTCATTAAAGAGGTCCTCCTAAAGTTTTTTTAGAATTTTTTTTTGGTGCTTTGGGCGACAAATTCCATGGGCTAATACACACGGAAAATTGAGAAATGTTGGTAATTTCTATAAAAAGGTCTATAAATGCGAAAATTGACGTAAAAAAATGGTGTGAGTATACGTGGTGGTTCCCCAACTCTGTACTAAGTTTCTCATAAAGTTTTTTGACAAAAGAATTTTAGGTGCTCCGGAGCATCAGATTCATGGGTTAATACATACAAAAAATTGAGGAATTTGGGTAATTCCTAAAAAGGGGTTTGAAAATGTGGAAACATGCGTTAAAAATGGTATGAGTATATGTGTTGGTTCCACAACTCATTACGGAGGTCTTCATAATTTTTCTTGAGAAAAAAATTTGGGTACTCCGGAGCACCAGATCTATGGGCTAATATACACAAAATATCGAGGAATTTGGGTAATTCCTAAAAGAGGGGTCTGTAAATACAGAAACGGGCTTTAAAAATTGATGTGAGTATACGTGACGGTTCCCCAACTCATTACGGAGGTCCTCATAAATTTTTTGATAAAAAAAAATTTTGGTGCTCCGGGATGCCAAATCCATGCGCTAGTACACACCAAAAATCAAGAAATTTGGGTAAAATCCTAAAAAAAGGTTTGTAAATGTGGAAACGAGACTTAAAAAATGGTTTTACTATACGTGACGGTTTCCCAACTCATTACGGAGGTCCTTATAAATTTTTTTGAGAATTTTTGTTGGTGCACTGTTGCGCCTGATCGATCGGCTAATACACACGAAAAATCGAAAAATTTGTGTAATTCCTAAAAGAGGGTCTGTAAATGCGAAAACGGAAGTAATTTTTTTTTATTATACGCGGTGATTCCCTAACTCATTATGGAGGTCCTTATAAAGTTTTTTGAGAAAAAATAATTTGGGTTCTTCGAGGTGCAAGATTCATGGGCTAATACACAAAAAAAATCGAAGAATTTAGGTAATTCTAAAAAAAAGGGTTGGTGAATGCAGAAACGAGCGTTAAAAAATGGAGTGAGTATACGTAGAGGTTCCCCAACACTTTACGAAGGTACTCATAATATTTTTTGAGAATTTTTTTGGATTCTGCGGAGAGCTTGATCCATGTAGCATACACACGAAAAATCAATGAATTTGGATAATTCCTTAAAAGGGGTCTGAAAATGTGAAAATGGGAGTTTAAAAAATGGATCGAGTATACCTAGCGGTTCCCCAACTAATTACGGAAGTCCTCATAATTTTTTTTGATAAAAAAGTTTCGGGTGCTCCGGGGTGCCAGATCCATGGTCTAATACACACGAAAAATTAAGGAATTTGGATAATTCCTAAAAAAGGGTTCGTAAATGCGAAAACAGCCATTAAAACAAATGGTGTGAGTATACATGGCGGTCCCCAAACGCATTACGGAGATCCTCATCAATGTTTTTGAGAAAAAACTTTAGGGTGCTCAGGGGCACTCGATCTATGGGCTAATACACATGAAAATTTGCTGAATTTGGGTACTTTCTAAAAAAGGGTCTATAAATGCGAAAATGGGCATTAAAAAATGGTGTGAGTATACGTGGCGGTTCCCCAACTTATTATGGCGGTCCTCATAAAGTTTTTTGATAAAAATATCTTGGGTGCTCTGGGATGTCAGATTCATGGGCTAATATACACAAAAAATCGATGAATTTGGTTAATTCCTCAAAAGGGGTCTATAAATATGAAAACGCGCGTTAAAAAAATGGTGTGAGTATACTTGGGGTGCTCCGGGGCGCCAGATCAATGGGCTAAGACACACGAAAAATCGAGGAATTTGGGTAATTTCTAAAAAATGGTCTGTAAATGCGGAAACGGGTGTTAAAGGCATATTTTCACATTTACAAACCAATTCGTAGGAATTACATGACTTTCTTAGTTTTTCATGTGAATTGCCCCATGAATTTGTTTCGTTGGTGCACCCAAAACTTTATGAGGACTTCCGTAATGAGTTAGGGAAGCATTACCAATAGTCCCACAATTTAAGGCGTATTATCGCATTTATGAGCCAACCTTTAAGAATTACATAACTTTCTTGATTTTTTGTGTGTATTAGTCCATGGATCTGGTGCCTTGGATCACCCAAAAAAAAATTCTGAAAAAAAATTATGAGGACCTCCGTAATGAGTTGTGGAAACATAACCTATATTCCCACCATTTTTAAGGCATATTTTCGCATTTACGAGCCAAATTTTAGAAAATATGTAACTTTTTTTGTATTTCGTGTGTATTAGCCCATAGATCTAATGTCGTGGAGCATCCAAAAAAATTTCAGAAAAAATAATGTTGGCGTGCATTTGTTCGGAGGGAAAAACATCTGCATTTCAAGTTAAACGGGAAATACCAAATTTCCCATTTTACGTGTGCTATATTCCATAGATTTTTGGTGATATGTGATTCCGACAGATTTTTGGCCGAAAATTTTCAACTATTATTTTCTGGATTCAAACCTCAATTTTGGAATTGGGTTTTGAGTTGATTGGCCCATTTCTCTATATAATTGATATGGGAATTGTTGTTTCCGATGAGTGATTCTGAATACTCGATTATTATAGATTGTGCAGCTTTGAAAGTGATTCAGAAAGGGAAGACTCAACTCTTGGAATGATTGTTGATTGATTTAAGACAAGTGATTTCCAAAACCTTGTATTATAGTCGTGTACTTCCTTCGTTGCTTGTGTGTTGGGAGTAATGGGGATGAGGTGAAGGGTTTAATTGTCCACTTGATACCTCTAAATGAATAAAAAAGGGTTGAAATGAAAAATTCTATATGACGAACATGATGATGTGAATTTCCTTTTTATGGCCCTAGTTGACTGCTTGATGAAATGCTTTAAATCATGAATGTGGACTTGAATTGTTATCTCTTGTGTGTGTTGTGATATTGCTTGTGTGCATTGATTGTGAACACCGTGATGAAACATGTGATGATTTATGATATCGAGGTCTTTGCCGACGAGTGTTATGATGTCGAGGTAATTTTCGGCAAATGTTTATAAAGCCAATGGGAAATGGTTTCGGCTAGTGATATGATATAAATTCGATGGGAAATGTTTCCGGCTAGTAATTTGGTATAAAGCCGATGGGAAATGGTTTCAACTAGTGATTTGATATAAAGTTGATGGGAAATGGTTCCGGCTGGTGATTTGATATAAAGCCAATGGGAAATGGTTCTGATAAAAGATTGATTATTGTGACTCAATGCATTTGATGCTTATGCGTGACTTGCTTGTTACATGAGATTGATGTATTTTTTGTGTGTGAGTGAACTACTTGACTTTGAGATTGACATACTTGATTTGTTTGATTATTGATTGTGACTATTGAACTGTGGATATTGGGCCTTGTGAGCGTGTATTGTAGAATTACTAGGTTGGGCTAAATTCTTTGCAGGTTGTAATTTCTAGAGGTTTGGTTGCAGTGTGAAGGGTATTCGTTTTCTAGCTAGTTGCTTTGTTTAGTAGGTTTCTTGTTGGATACTGTGTTATTGGTACTCACCCCTTGTTTCTACATTTATATAGGTTTTGAGCCCAGAACCGTGTGATATTCTTCTTTTTCTCCTGACATTCGAGGCTCATTGAAGGACTTGGAGGTAGTTGTTTGCCATTCTAGCGGTCCCTCTTTTCCTTTTATTTAAGTTTTGTTTTACTTGAGAAACAAAGATTGAGACTTGTGTTAATTCTCTTTCGAATTCTGCATTTTCATTAGTGGCTTGTATACGTGACAACCAGATTTTGAGAGTTTTAATAGAATGAATAAGTTTTCCGCCTTTGTCTTGTTCTTGCTTTATATTTCCACATTTTTTTCATTTTTGTTGGATTGAGGCTGACTTGTCTTAGTGTAATGGCAAGTGTCATCACGTTCATTTTTGGGGTGACAAACTCTCCTAATGAAACACCATATTTTTTTCTCACTTCGATAAATCAATCAGTAATGAAGAACTCATATAGAATCCCAGGCATAAAAAACTTACCTGCAATCATAAGAACTGTTACCGATGTAATTGACAACAACTTAGAGAGTACAGACTAAGTAAGACGATTGAACAACCTTTTCTTAGAAGAAGCTATAAAGGGTTTCATTTGCCCTACATTTTGAAAAAGTAAGGAGTGGATGAAGTAAAAAGAAACAAAGAAAAAAAAAGTACATAAGGAATGAGAAAGAAAAACTTGATAACGAAAATCGAAGGTTAGGAGGATCACTTTATTCCTATCTCATACCCTTTTTTTATATATTGCCAATTGTCAAAATACTAATCTACCCTCGTGTACTGTACCATAAGCAAATTTAGGGTAAAGAATCCTACTGTTGGGCAAAGACCCACTAGAAAGAACCTAAAGAAGTACACTAACAAGCATCTCAACCTTAATTGATCACTCTAATTTTCCAATTTCATTCATTGTCATTTGCTGCCAATAAGTTTCACTCTTAAGAGAATCATCAAACCTTGGCTGCATGAATGGAGTAACACCAAAACCCTGGAAATTAAGTGATTGTATCCCCTTAATCACCTATGCCACATGCAACCATGGAAGTTGAGAATTCATAGTCTTGATAAACCTGAATGGATAAGAAAACAGTGAACAGTTAAAATTAGAACTGAATCATATTGATGAATACAGATATCCCCCGATAACAACAAAATGAAGATGGTCCAGGTGACCATGGCCGCTTCAACCTAAGGGAGAAAGGAGATAGATACATTAGAAAGGTTGTAAGAGGTTCAATTTCCCACAGCAGCAAAACTCTAGGCTGCCTCTCCCCTGCAGTTGATTCATCCCATCCAACCTGCATGTTAAGAGGATCGACGATGAAGTTCTAAACCAAAATTGACATGAGAAATCCACGAGTACTAAAAGGATTTAAGTAGCCATAGTTTCAATGTACAATTTAATACTAAATAACCATCTGCAGTAAACTAACATTTACAAACTGACAATGAGAATTTGAACAACAAACATGATCTAGATCACCGATGCCCGTAATTGTACTCATATACCTGATACCAAAGATATTCATATGATTAAACTATTTGTATCAATTAGAGAGAAAAGGAGGATAATAAACATAGAATCTTCAAGTCTGAAATAAAATTTTAAGAAACTACATAAAAAGTACAATGAGTACTAAAAGTTAATAATTCAAAATATATGACAATCATGGTCAAAGAAAAAACTGTGACTCTTTTCATCCAAAGAATAGGGGGTTGGAGCAAAATTCACTGATACACAAAATCTTTAAGTATTTGAGATATCAGTAGCTACTTCCACACTAAAGTAAAATCCATTTGATAGGACGAAGAACAATGTGATAACTTACTCAGTACATGAGATGGATCAAGGACAAAATTCACCATACTCAACCTGTTGCTTATTAACTCACATAAGTGGCCGAAAAATCATTTAATTTTTCATTGATTCCACTTCCATCAGGAGTTGTTCCCTGGATAGCCTTTGCTTCTTTGCCCAGAAAGAGTGCAAAGTCATGAATTTGAGACATAGCATCTGCTAATGCTTTGCTAATACCATGGATAGACTCATTGCAGGACTTACTATCTTCTGAGATTGGAATTTCCTTCTCTAAGTTTGCCTCGCCATCATCAAGAGACGGCTGAGATTCAGTAGCAGTCTTCGAGGAAAGAGTTATCTCAACAATGCTCTTAGTTGATTGCGATATGACAGCATTGCGCATTTCCTGCACAATCTCTCTGAGATCCTCTTGAATTATTTGAACGTCAGCTTCCTTTGACAAAGACTCCAAAACAGTTGAAATTCTTGATTGGATCTTCATGGATATGGATGTGTCTGAAAGAGGTTGATAACTTTATGATAATACTTCCTCGTTGCGAGATGCTTGATCTCCTGATACACTTGTCTCATAATGTTCTTTCAGCTGAGAATCTGGGCTTTTGGTGACATGCATGGAGTTGTCAACTTTTGTAGTTTCGGGTCTTGCATTATTTGGAATAGCTGGACTTGAAATTGCTCCATTTGTGTCACTGGACTGATAAGCTAATTTCTCCATCTCTAAAAATTCATCCATGAGATCCAGGTGGCTTGCACTCTCAGATTTCTGTGGACTGTCAGAGTTCTTTTCCTTCTTGACATGGGAGAGATCAGACCTTAATGTTGTCGTCCAAGAGGTAGCACAACTAACATTATCGTCATTTCCATCTTCAGACATGGAAGCCAATCTTGGAAGATGATTTGCTTCATGGCTAAAGGAACCCTCAGAAGGTTGTTGTCGAATGGTGGACTTTTGTGGGCTTTTATGTTCAAAATTTGCTTGCAGTTGTGCTTCCAAACTCTGAAGCTTGCTGGACGTCTTTGCACAAATACTCCTGGATGCTTGTAATTAACTGCTTCGGTGTGCCAAAGCTTCTTTCAACATCTTTGTTTCCTCTTCCATTGCCAAAAGGCGTTCCGTTAGTTGCTCAATCTCTTTATGGAACTTCTGCACACTATCAAATGAAAAATCTGGCAAATTGGAAAATTGTGGACTATAGAAGGCCTTCCTTGGTATTTCTTTACACGGCTGTCCCCGTAATCTCTACCCAAACTCTCAACCTCAAGCTTCATTTGGGCCAAGGCTGCAGGCCCAGGATACTTCTTCCGGACAAGACCACGTAATCTCTGACACTCAGCTTCCAATTTTGCAATTTTCTTCACTCCCTCCAGGTGTTGTTTATTTGCAACTTCAGCAGACCGTACACTCATATTTTTCTCCTCATTACGAATTTCTAGTTCATTTGAGTTAATATGGAGTTCATATTTCAGAGAATTTATTTCCCTTTCACATGACTCAATATCGTTCTTCAACATCTCTATTTCTGCTTCAGCTTCGGATTTTTTTTCACTGAGCTGTATCACCATGCTAGAACGTTCCTGCAAAGAGTTTGAGAGTGCAGAATTTTCTGCTGCAGACCTGAGTAACTGTTGGTCCAAGTTAGCTATCTTTGCTTCAAACCCATGCTTCATTTTGTCAAACTGTTTGGCTTTAATCTGAATCGCATCATGCAGCTTCTGTTCATGTTCTTCTTTCAAATTACGTATCTGCCGCATGCACTCACTCATTGCACCATCCTAATGTGATGCCCTGTCTTCAGCAGTAAGCTTTAAAAGAGTGACGGACTCCAGGTGATTTTTCAGTGTTGCGGCTTCTGACTGAGCCTTCTCCCAACCTGTCCTGAGAGATGTCAATAAAATAACTCAATACTAAGTTACAGAACACGTAGTGCAATTAAAACACAAGTCAATAAGGAACATCACCTGAGACAGCTTAAACTTTAGCGTGCTATTTCACCAGGTTCTCCTAATTAGTCATTTCTAACTGCGCAGCAGAGAACTTTTCATTCAAATCCTTGACTTCATCCTCTAAGCCATTCACTTGTTCCTCGCGAGACTTAACTTGATCCTCCACAGTCCAGTCAAATGTGAATTAGATTCAACAGAAATTTGCACATACTTCGGTTTCTTGATTAGCTGTTTACTCTGAAATACAACGGAAACCAAAATCACCAAGACAAGACAAATTGAATGAAGATTTCTCACAATGTATAATTGTCAAAACAATTCAAGATTCATTTACCAAACTGAAAACTATGCCTTCTTCTTTCTAGCACCAATAAGATTGTATTGTAGAGACTAGAGAAGCAAGCAAAATTTCAAAACTAAACTAGAACTTATAATTTGTCAGGTTAATTTTAAGACCAGCATTCATCAAATCTCAACCTAAAGCTATAAGCCTCAAAATTTAGATAAATGTAGTAGTTCTTTGCTAGCATTGACCAAATTAAGTAGCAATTTATTTAGACAAGTCCTTGTAGATTAAAGGTCAACATGGAAGCCTTGTTGTAGATGCAAAACGTATTGACAGATTGTTTGAAGGAAAAGGTATGAAGAATTACGACTAGATAATCTAATAGTTGTGGTGGCCACAAAGAATGAGAAGAAAACGCAAATACTAGGTCAAGGAGCAAGCAAAAGATAAAAAACAAATTAACTTGTACATAACATAATCCTTTCCAATTATATGGATATCAACTCATACACCTGATCAACACGAAGCCACACCCACCCCTGGCCTCGAGGCGCCTTACCCCGAGGACACCCCCACCCCCATCCTCGAGGCGCCCTTCTCCGAGGCCACCCCCGACCTCGAGACGCCCTGCCCCGAGGCCACCCCTACCTTGAGGCGCCCTAACTCGAGGCCACCTCCACTCGCCGCCTTGAGGCGCCCTCCCCCGAGGCCGCACCCCC